>JALGQJ010000002.1:37736452-37931452 GCA_023055345.1 Quercus wislizeni
AAAGAGAATGGGGGAAAAATGGAGGACCTAGTAAAGGTTGAACTGATGGCCTACGAACTTGGGAAGTTTGAGATTAAGGCCCACCTCAAGTCTCAACTTAAGGAGGTGTGCTGAGGTTTTTGCCTCTAGGTGTGGGCCGAGGCTCTAAATGCTGTTGGAGTAGACCCCTTCTATGAATTGAGGGATCCTGGGAAGGTCATTTTTCCTCCTACTGTTCGGGACAAGGCCAGCTTATTAGCTCTGGGGATGAGCCCAAAAGCTCCTGCTTTCCAAGTTCAACCTGATGGGGAGAAAACGGGAGAGGTAGCTAACAAGGAAGGGGAGGCTGAGAGCTAGGGGTTAGGATGATAAGTACTTGTAGTAAGTTTAACCTTATTTGTAGGTTTGCCTACTTTGTACTCCTTTCCCCTTGATTAATGAAAAGAAAATTTCATTTTGTTTGTACACTTGCATTTTTTAATAAGTATACTTTCCTGTTATTACACTGCATTTGGATTCATACACGTATCTTTTATATAAAGACGAGTAATGGGTTACCCAGGGTTTATTCAACTTTATTTGTTAGGTGCTAATTTACCCAAGACAGGTTAAGTGCTAATTTACCCAAGGAAGGTTATTTGAGGAATCGAACTTAGCCGAGGCTCTATTTAGCACTTAGGTTTTAGGTTCTAACTTACCTAAGGCAGTTGATTCGAGGAATCAAACCTAACCTAATTGAGGTTCTATTTAACACTTAGGTTTTAGGTGCTAGCATACCCAAGATAGGTGATCCGAGGAATCAAACCTAGTCGAGATTCTGTTTAACACTTAGATTTTAGGTGCTAACTTACCCAAGACAGGTGATCCGAGGAATTGAACCTAGCTGAGGTTCTGTTTAACACTTAGATTTTAGGTGCCAAATAAACAAAAAAGAATGCCATTACAAATGATTACTTGTACAATTTAAAAAAGGTAAGAACCAAACAGCACTACTGCTTCTCATTAATAATAATATCTTCTTAAATTATTTATATTCCAAGGGCGAGGGAGCGGGACTTCATCCAAGTCTTCCAAGTGGTAAGCTCCCACTCCTGCCACTGACGTGACACGATATGGTCCCTCCCAAGTGGGACCTAGTTTTCCCCAAGATGGGTTCTTCATATTTCCAACAACCTTCCTTAAGACTAGGTTCATAGGAACAAATGTTCTTGCTTTGATGCCCTTGTCATAGCCTTGTCTAAGTTTGTGTTGATAATAGGCCAACCTAACGATGGCAACCTCCCTTCTTTCCTTTATTGAGTCTAGACTGGCAGAGAGGAGCTACTCATTCCCTTTATGATCAAACTGATTGGTTCTCATAGTTGGAAAACTAGTCTCTAAGGAGATGACTCACTTAGACCCATACATCATAGAGAACGGGGTTTCCCCAGTCGACTTTCTTGGCGTAGTACGATACACCCACAGAACATGGGGTAACTCATTAACCTATTTGCCTTTTGCCTTATCCAGCCTTTTTTTCAATCCGCTCATTATGACTTTGTTGGTGGCTTCAGCTTGTCCATTGCTTTGTGGCTAGGCTGGGGTGGAATATCTGTTCCTGATCCTTAACTCATAACAATATTTTCAAAAAACTTTGTTGTCCAACTGGAGACCATTGTCCAAGATGAAAGTATGTGGTATGCCAAACCTTGTGACAATATTTTGCCAAATGAACTTCTTCACATCCTAGTCTTGGATTATGGAAAGGGGTTCCGCTTCGATCCACTTGGTGAAATAATTAGTTCTAATGTGGAGCCATTTACTATTCCTAGTTGCTTTAGGGAATGGTCCGACAATATCCAAGCCTCAATGCACAAAAGGCCACGAACTAGAAAGGGGGTTGAGGGTTCCCCGTGGCTAATGGATGTGTAGGGCATATTGTTGGCATTGATCGCACTTTTTGGCAAACTCTTGGGTAGATTTTTGCATGCTGGGCCAGTACCTTTGAGTAAGAGCTCTATGTGACAAGGACCTTCTCCCTATATGATTTCCACAAATTACCTCATGGAGCTCTTCTAACAAAGTCTCTACTACCTCAGGTTTTTTGCATAAAAGGTATGGACCTGAATAGGATCACTTGTACAACGTTTGCTCCTCGGAGAGCTAGTACTTTGGTGCTTTCCTTTGACTCTTCTCGGCTTCTAACTTGTCCTCGGGAAATATCCCATTTTTTATGAACAACACCACCAGGTCCATCCAACTCAGTCCAATGCGCATTGAGCTTACTGGTATTGGAGCTCTATTGCCATAACTTAAGGTTGTCAAACTTTCTACTATTATTATCCTTGACAAACCTTCTCCTTTGGAGGTGGCCAGAGTTGCAAAAGAATATGTATGGGTATTCTTGCTCCTGGATACTTGGTTTATGGTAAAGGTTTTAAAGTTGGTTTGTAGCGGCTTTACTTGGCCTAGATACAAGTGCATTCTTAGATCTTTAGCTTCAAATTCTCCTCAGACCTACTGCACTACCAGCCTTGGATCACATGAGACCGTAATGGACTGCCCCTTAAGATTTTTAACAGAGTCTAGACTGGTGATGAGGGCTTCGTACTCAACTTTGTTGTTTGTGGTCGAGAAATCTAATCTTAGGGATTTCTCAATGGTGATACGTGCTGGGGAGATCGTGACTATCCCAATTCCAGAGCCTCTCTGATTAGCTGCCCCATCCACATAAAAATCCCAACATGGCTGAGAGGGCATTGTAATGGCCATCACGTCCCTTTTTAGGGCATTGTGCTCTTCACTATCTCCCTTTTCTACTTCCTTGGTGAATTCGGCCACTAGGTTAACCAGAACTTATCCTTTTATGGCTGTCTGAGGGAGGTATTTGATGTCAAACGCCCCCAATATGGTTCCTCACTTTGCCACTATCCCAATGGAGTCTGATTTTTAGAAGTAGAGCTTGCAAGGGAAGTTAGGTGGGAATAACAACTGTATGGACCTGAAAGTAGTGGGGCAACTTTTTATGGCATGTATGATGGCTAGGATAACCTTTTCCAAAGGGAGATAGCGTGTTTCAGCCTCTTGAAGGGATTTGCTCACATAATAAAAGGGCTTTTACGCCCCTTCCATTGTCTAGACCAGAACTAGGTTGACTGCATGGGTTGTGACAGCTATGTATGCATAGAAGATCTCTTCCTTTTCGGGCCTAGACAAGATTGGAAGGTGGCCTAAGTACTTCTTTAATTCTTCAAAGGCCTTGTCACACTTCTTTGTCCATATAAAATACTTCCATTTATGAAGCAACTGAAAGAACAACCTACACTGGTTAGTCAATTGAGATATAAACTTATTCAATGCAACTGTCATTCCTGTTAGGCATCGCACTTCTTTTGGGTTCCGAGGTGAGTGTAGGCTATGAATGGCCTTGATTTGTTTAAGATTAACCTCTATTTCTTGGTAAGCAATCATAAAACCTAGGAATTTTCTTGATCCCACTCCAAATGAACATTTAGCCTTAAGATTGAAAAGACTTCACCCAAATTTTCCTGGTGCTAAGATACCTCTTTACTCTTTACTCCCATGTCATCTATGTAGGCTTTCACATTTTTACTCACGTTTTTACCCAATTAGACTTCAAACATTCTCATTACCATCCTTTAATAAGTGGACCTAACATTCTTCAAACCTAATGACATTACTTGGTAGTGGTAGTTTTCAATTGGGGTGAGGAAAGCTGCCTTTTCTTGGTCAGGCAATGCCAATGGGATTTCATGATAACCTTGGAAGGCATCTACAAAGCTCATTTGAGGATGGCCAAAGGTCACATTAATGAGTTGATCAATCCTCAGAACTGGGAAAGAATCTTTGGGGTAGGCTTGTTTAAGTCGGTGAAATCCACATATACCCTCCATTTGCTTGACTTCTTCTTGACTACTATGGTGTTGGTCAACTATTCAGGATTAAAAAAAAAAAAAAAAAAACCTCATTGGTGGCCCCAACCTACTTGAGCTTATTAACCTCTTGTTTTACTGCTTCAGCATGCTCCTTAGAGGATCGCTGAGGCTGTTGCCTCCTCGGTGTTATGGCTAGGTTCCTGTTGAGGTGATGGCATATGAACTCCAGGTCTACTTTCAGGGCCTTGTACATGCCCTAGGAAAAAACGTCTACACTGCTCCTTAGGAAGATCAACAGCTCTTCCCTCTTGGCTGGTGGTAATTGTGTTCCTATTTGGAAATATTTATCATTGTTCAAACCAAGAACAACCTTCCCCAACTCTTCACACTACGCATTAATTTTCATCTTTCTGCCTCTAACCCCCGGTACTCTAACTATTGATTGCTATAAGATAAGGCTCGAATCAGGGAGATTCACTTGTTGCGATTGGTGCCTAATATCTCCCAAGGTACCCTTTGGTTAGGTACTTCACTTTCACACGCAAAACAGATGAGATTGCTTTAACTTCCTTACTTTGACTAGCTAACCTAAGAAATCACACAATGTTTTGCAATCCCCAGTTGTATGACCTCGATCCTGATAATATTGGCAATACAAGTTTTGGTTCTGCTTAATGGGGCCTCCTCCTTATCTTATTGGCCCACATGAAGTAAGGCTCACTTTTTATCTTCTCCATTACCCGATACAATGGTTCCTTGAACACTGAATTAACCACCTAGGTGTTGCTCTGGGGAGCTTGATTGAAAAAATCTCTCCTTAGTTGGTTAGGACCAAATTTGTCTAGCCAAGGGTCTTTCCGCTCGGGTGTGAAGACCTTTGCGTTCCTTTTGCCCTACACCTGATCATTTTCAACTCTTTTGTGCTCATTAATACAATCCATTAGTTGGTGCATGTCTTAAAAGGGCTTCATGGTGAGGGATTTCCTTAGATTTAAATTCATGGGTAGTCCTACTTTAAAAGTTTTGATGGCCACATCCTCAAAGTCTCTATCAATCTCATTGAATAGCTCCGAATACCTATTTGAGTAGGTTTTCAAGGACTCTCCCTCCCTTATGGCCATAGGGAGTAGAGAGTCCAAAGGTCTAAGGATCTTGCTACAGGTCATGAATTTGGCACCAAACACCCTAGTTAGCTCCTCATAGGACCCTATTGAGCCCTCTTCATTGAACCATCTCATGGCGATGGGTCTAAGACTAGAAGGAAAACCTTACACATGAGAGTCTTATTCCTTGAGTAAACGGCCATCCTTTGATTGAAATGGCTCATGTGCTCCACTAGATCAGTCTTTCCATTGTGATCATGAAAGTTGGTTCGGTAAAGCGGTGGGGGAGCTTGACCTCTTCAATATGACTAGAGAAAGGTGATCGAGAAATTTGGTGTAGGGCCTTGCCCATAGCATCTTTTCCTATATTTTCGGGAGGTGGAATCTTGACCCTTCTATGACAATATCTTTCTTCTCCTATTGAACGAAAGCATGTTGTGAAATACTCAATTGGTGGACTACTGGATCTTCGTCGATAACTCTGCTCTCCTTCCGAATTAGAGCTTTGACCTAATGAATGTGTTCTGTTTTCCCTTTTATGCACTCCATGGCGAAGTTGCCTACGCAAATGACCAACCACCAACCTGAGATTACGCATTTCCTTATCACGTGGGATGTGACTCTCTAGCCTTGAATGACTTCGACTGATATGGTCTGAATGAATAGACTCAGCCCTTATGTTGGGGGATTGGGCCACTTCGCGATCCTTTTTGCTTTCCAAGTTAACAAACTGATTCCCACATTGAGACCCTACAGATTCTTCTCTATTAAGGAGAGCAGCAATTCCACCTCTTCTAGAATTTTCCATTTCTTAATCATAGGGAGCTATAGGCTAGGATTTGAGGTGACCACCCCGCAAACGACGCCAATTGTGTGGAGTCCCTTCCAATAGCCCAACCCAAGGTAGATTGTTAAAAACTATATTGCAACCCAAAACATTTAATTTGCAGAGGTAGGTTATCGAGGTCAACCTCTCAAGCTGAATTAACTATGTCAAATGATTAGAAGCAGAACATGCTACGAAGAAAAAGATTAACAAGGACAGATATAAAAAATAAATGAAGACTATGGAATAAGTTCTTCCTCGGGTTGGTCAGTTACAATACTTTGATGAGTACACTTCATAGATCTTTTCCCCAAAATCCTCTCACTAATTGATGGAGCTCCTTTCCTTTTTATAGTAGCTGGGGCTTCATCTCAGCCCTCCATTTGAGTTGCTTTGGATCTTTGTATGGATAGTTGTCTTATCAGCTCCTGCTGATGGTGATAGAGTAGCTTGCAAGTTGTAAAGACATTGTTTAGGGGTCATTTTGCCATTAATACGATAGGTTGAGTTGGAATAGTGCATTCAATGCAGAGGTGATGGGTACTTTATCTGAAAGCTTCCCTGCCTGCACGTCTTTATTCTCCTCGTCAACCTTTCTTAGTTCTGGGTTGAAACTTGAGTCCCCTCGAGGTAATCTTTCTCCTCGAGCTTCTTGGTTTCCACCATCTTCTCGAGTTTTGGCATTTGGTTATCTCGTTTGGTCTAGACCCAATTTGATGGCAAGTTTGGCATAGTTGATTCCTTGGAATGCATTAATGCCTAGTGCTTTTGCTCCTCTGGTTTCACCCTTCTATAATATATATACACACACACACACATATATATATATATATATATAAATGTTTTTTTTTTAAAAATATTACTTAAACTCTATTATCTTATTTTAGATGCAAAATTACTAATTAACCACATATAATTTTTTTAAGAAAGCCCATAGACACAAAAATTTTGACAAAGTTTCACACTTGTTGATGTGAAAATTGATAGTGGTAAGTAAAAAAATGATGTTAGTGGTGGACTTAAAGATGAGAACTAGACATGGCAAATAGTCGGGTCAAGTCAGGTCAATCGGGTTGTGGGTTAAAGCGGGTTGAGAATGAGTCGGGCTAAGGTTGAATTGACCCATATTTTCACATGAAAAAACCAGAAAAACAAACAAATTTTAGAGAGAATGGATAAAATAAATTAAGGAATAGAATTGCAACTAATAATCTGTATTTTTTCTTTTTTGGTTAAGTGGGCACCTACTATTATTAGACAATTTGTGTTACTATCATACATGTGGAGGAGAAAAAACAAACAAACCAAAAAACATAAACTAGAGAAAAGGGTGAAGCTCCTGTGGCTTGTTATTTGGCTGTTCTATGAGCCCACAGAGCTATAGGAAGCTCTGTGCGAGACTGGGGAAATTAGGTGCTCTCAAAAAAGAGATTTGGGTGCTTTGAAGGGCACCTCTCTTTTTGGGCAAGTGGTGTAGAGTCGCCCCTTATTTTTTTTATATACAAAAAAAAAAAAAAAACTAAATATAAAAATACATGATCAAAATACTTCATTGTCATTGATTGAATAATGATAAATACAATCTTGGTAAATTGAACCTGACAATGCTTTGAGTCCTAGTTACAATCTATGTAAAAAAGTACAATTTTTTTGTCCTAGTTACAATCTACCCAAAGAAAAAAAAGGAAGACAAGGCATAGGTCTACCTATCCAAGAGAACTAAACTCGGAGGCTAGGTTACAAAATGGGAAAGTGTTAGGCACCCAGTCTGCCTTGACAAAGTCTGGTCTTTTAGACTCTAATGACCAATATACCTTTTTTGCGTGCTGTGAATAATATGTTGCATATATGACAAACACTTAACCAAAGCTAACTCACATAAATCTATTCTATGAATGTATCATCTTTTTAGAAAAATTCAAATCTATTTTTGTGAATTAAGAAAAAATTGATTTGATTCATTTAAAAAAGACACCAAATCAGTTTTTTGTGTGGATAAAAAATTTTTTGTAAAGAAAATCAGATCTGCTTTGAATAATTAAAAAAAAAAAAGATTTTTGGTTTATAGGTAAAAAAAAAAAAAAATCAAATCTGTTGTTGAACATAAAATATAAAAACTTTTTGAAAGAGGACCCACACTCATGAGATAAAATTATTTTACATGCATCACATATTACGAAAGAGAAAAGACTTCAATCTAATTTTTAATTTCTTCTTTAAAATTCCAAAATTTGCAATTGAGTCAAAGAAAAATTTTTTTTTCTAAGAAAATCAGATTTGTTTTAATGAAAATACAGATTAGTTTTATGTGTTAAAAAAATTCAGATCTATATTTAATGAAAATACAGATCAATTTTATGAGTTTAAAAAAATTAGATCCGTATTTAATGAAAATATAAATCAATTTTATGAGTTAAGAAAAAATCAAATCTGTATTTAATGAAAATGCAGATCAGTTTTTAGAGTTAAAAAAAATGAGATCTGAAAAATTCAGATATGTTTTATGTGTAAAAAAAAGAATCTTTGATAGCAGATTTTTGAGACTCAAAATAAAAATCATAACAACGAAATATAGCAAGAACATGCTTTAAAGAAAAGTTTAACAACACATGGCAACATCATCAGAATCAAAATAATAAAAACACTCTAAACCTATTCAAGCATCATCAAGTAGAATTAATAAAAAGGAACAGAAAAAGAAAAGAAAAACTACCTCTTGCATGAGCGTGCTCTCCTTAGTAGTGAATGAATATTTTAGGGTTCAAAGAAATTTATTCAATTCTCTTTGAAACCTAAAATATTTTTCTTATAGAAAAGAAATTCCTTTGGTCAGAGCCTCCAGAATGTCTTTAATGTAAGAAGGAAAATAGAAGAAGAGAAGAGTCAGAAAGAGGGGAGTTAGGGAGCATGAAAAAGTGTCCTAAATTTTGAGAGGCATCCTCTACTTATAGAGGTTGGAATGGTAAAAAATAAAGCAAAAAATTTGTGGTGGAAAATCCTAAAAAAAAGGAGATTTGGATAAGAGTAATTTTATTTTTCAGACCAGAACAAGCTTCGGTAGTTTGATCATATCTTTTTACTCCAACTTTTCGATTCTCTACAACTTTTCTAGAAATAGCCTAGTTCGAATTTTGAGTTCTACTATGCCAAAAGTCCTTTGGAACGTGAATCTGAAATTTGCTACTTGATTAACACGTTTTTGAAGTGTTTTCCAACTCTAAAACTATATTTGGATGAATTTTATAGTTATTTTCATGATAAATCTCATTCCAAAGTGATAATTAGGATTTTTTAAAATAATTATTTTGAATATAATTATCCTAAAAGCCTAATTATCTACAGTCTTTAAATATTATCAGCTTATTTGTTTTAATCCTATGCAACAAATCTCACTTTAAGAAAAATACTCCACCAATCACACATGATCGGTTTCACCCCATACAATGCATGCAAATTGTGTAAACTTGATCATGCGCTATCTTTCAATCCGACGGTCCGATTTGAAAATTGGGCATACTGTCGCGACTGTTAGAACCTCAAGATCATTTTTATGATATGCAATGAAAAAAAGTAATGCATGTAATGCAACTCTAAATTTTGGGTATATATTAATTGTCATTCTATCCATATTCCTTGATTAAATTATGGGTGTAAGTTCGAGTGTCTACAGAATGCCCCTCATTGATAGAGCTTGTAAAGCGAATGTCAATGTATAATAAAGATACTGATTTTAGCAGCCATGATTTAACTGAGGTTGATTTTTCAAAGATTACCTTGCCCTAGAACTTAAAACCTTGGAGTGTATAACTAGTGCCTTGTCGTTTGTTGAAATTGAAAACTGTGAATACTTGACCTACTTGATAACTAATAAATTTGAAGAAAATCTTGAAATCTGGGGTGACCAGGAGGCTTTTCTATCCCAACTTGAATGTGGGGTGGATTGAGAGGCTTCTTTATCTTAATCCGTAAGCGGGAGCGATCAAGGGGCTTCTCTACCTTAATCCTTGACAAATGGTAACCAAGGGGCTTCTCTACCTTGATCTTACTGAAAGGTCGATCAAAGGGGCTTCTCTACCTAGATCCTTGATGAATGGTAACCAAGGGGCTTCTCTACCTTGATCTTGCTGAAAGGTCGATCAAAGGGGCTTCTCTACCTTCATCTGAGCTGTTGAAATGCCGATCAAAGGGCTTTTCTACTTCAATCTGAGTTGTTGAAATGACAATCAAAAGGCTTCTCTACTTCGATCTGAACTATTGAAATGCTGATGAAAGGGCTTCTCTACTTCGATCTGAGCTGTTGAAATGCCGATCAAAGGGCTTATCTATTTCGATCTGAGCTGTTGAAATGCTGATCACAGGGCTTTTCTACTTCGATCTAAGCTGTTGAAATGTCAATCAAAGTGCTTCTCTACTTTGATTAGAACTGTTGAAATGTCGATCAAAGGGCTTTTCTACTTTGATCTTGCTATTGAAATGTTGATCAAAGGGCTTCTCTACTTTGATCTTGAACTGTTGAAGTGTCGATTAAAGGGCTACTCTACTTTGTTCTTGCTGTTGAAATGTCGATCAAAGGGCATCTCTAATTTGATCTGGACTGTTGAAATGTTGATCAAACAGCTTCTCTACTTGATCTGGTTGTTGAAAGGTTGATCAAAGGGTTTCTCTACTTTGATTTGGCTGTTGAAAAGTCAATAAAGGGCTTCTCTATTTTGATCTTTGATGAAAGGTAACCAAGGGGCTTCTCTACCTCAGAACCTAAGGCAATTGAGAGGCTTCTCTATCTTAATCTTGATGTGGCAAGTTGATCAATGGGCTTCTCTACCTTGATCTTGAATGTGGCGAATATCCAAGGGGCTTCTCTGCCTAGGATCTTGGTGGAAGGTTGATTTTTTCAAAGGTTTGGGAGTACCAAAGTCAATTCATTGAAGGTAGGAGAACTAATGTTGATCCTAGGGAAAGGAGGAGAACTATTGTCAATCCTATTGATTTTGGAAAAACTAAAGTCAATCTTTTGAAGATAGGAGAGCTAATATCAATCCTATGAGTTTTGGGAGAACTAAGGTCAATTCCTTGAAGGTAGGAGAGCTATTGTTGATCCTATGAGTTTTTGGAGAACTAAGGTCGATTTTTTGAAGGTAGGAGAGCTATTGTTGATCCTATGATATATGGCATGTATGAACTTATTTGAAAGAAAACTGCACTTGATTCAGAAAAGTTTAGAGTTTACTTGATGCGATCTTGTTACTCAAAACTTTGAACTTACTTGGAAGGTCTTTACATGGGTTATCTCACCTGAATGAGGCATAGTCGAATACCCCTAGTTTACTCTTTGAAGTATGTTTTTGTAAATCTTGATTTTTTTTTAGTGGATGAGGCATGGCTGAATGCCTCTAATTTAGAAATGGATGCATGATTTTTGGAAATCTTGATTTTTTTTTTTTTTTGAAAAGATGATGATGATGATCTTTTTTTTTGAAAAATAAATGTGGCATGGCCGAATGCCCCTAGTTTGCGAATTGATGCATGACTTTTTGAAAATCTTGATATTTGAGGAAAAGATGATTTTTTTTTTTTAAATGGATGAGGCATGGCTGAATGCCCCTAGTTCAACAATCAATGTGAATTTTGAAAAATCTTATTGTGTAGGGACCTTAATAAAGCAAAATTTGAGTAAAATAAGATCAAAATCACAAAGTTGGGCAAAACAAGGACTGCTGGAATGATGGTAGCATCTAAACTGAAGATTGATGGTGATTGTTGAGTAGATGAAAGATCCATGTCCACCTCCTGCAAAAGATTCTTTCCATGAGCTTGTTAGTAATCAATTATTATAAAAATATTTTGGGCTAATGCCCCTAGTTTAGACATGCTTGCATAGAAAATTGATGATATGCTTAATGTAAAACAGATGCTCCTAGCCTAAATTCACATAAAGAAATGTCTTGATTTTGAGCCTTTTTTTTTTTTTTTAGTGATTATGACTGGGCCTTTGGAAAGGCTGCCTACATACCTCTCTCATAGAGGATTAGGTCCAAACATAGTTCGAAAAAAGTTTTTTTTGAAAATGATTTTTTTTTTTTGAAAATTTTGAAATGAAGATTTTTCTTGGGTGATTGTAACTAGGACCAGGACTTTGAAAAGGCTGCCTATGCACCTCTCTCATAGAGGATCAGGTCCAGATGTAGTTCAAAAAAAGTTTTTTTTGAAAAATGATTTTGTTTTTTAAATGAGTCTCTTCTTCTTTTCTTTTTTTGAAAAAAAAAATTTCACTTGGAATGAGATTTTTTTTTTTTTTTTAATTTTTTCTTTTTCAAATGAACAAAAGGTGACCCTTTGAACAACCTCTTTGACCAATCAAAATGCTCAATTGTTAACTTGACATCATTGGCTAGGAAGGATCTGAAATCATTAAAAACATGTAATCAAATTTGCTTTTTCATTTTGAAAATTTTTAGATTGAGTCTTCAAAGACAATCAAAGAAATGAAAGGCTTGGATATCACATATGTTGGGAACAAGCAAGAAGGAAAAAATCCTAAGTTTGAAGATTTGAGAATTTTTAAGAATTTGGAAATTTGTTCTCTTGAGAGTTATTTTCTGTTGGAAGCAAAAACATAGTGAGTGTTTGGAGCTTAAATTTTTTATTTTTTTTAAAAGTCAGTTGAGAATTTGTGAAAATTCTCTTTTAAAGATATTAGCTAGTGGGGCTTGATAATCTTGAGCAGTTATCCTTCTTAATCTAAGAGAAAATATTATCAGAGCTAAATGTGTGCTTTCAATCATCAGGACTTCAAGGAGGACTTTATTCAAATGTTGTAATGTAGGCCGAGTTCAGGTTATTGAAAGGAAGGATATAAAAGGCTTAAAACCCTTATGATATTTCCCCAAGTATGCAATAGTTTAAATTCAAGCATTGGAAGATTTTTTTCACATCTTCCACGGTTGATTCTTGTGCTAAAATCCTTGTCATGTTCATCATCTTCTCATTGGTCTTCATTGATTCCTTTCATTTGGTCTTGATTTTTTAGCTTGGCAACTTCTTCTTTTAGTCTTCTTAGCATTCTATCTTGTGGTCAAATCACTTGCTCTCATTTTTGTTTTTCTCATTTTTTTGAAAGATTTTTTTTTTGTTTATTTATTTATTTATTTTTTTAGGCCCTGATTTTTGCCTAGACCGCCCTTTCGGGTTTTCAGCCTTGCGAGATCTTTTTTTGTTTTAGTTTTTTTTGTTTTTTTCTTTTTGGAATTATTATATTGGCTGTCACTCAACTCTATTATTTTTTTGGTTCTTTCAATTTGATAGACTTTCATCTTTCTTGGATGAATTTGCATTTCTCGTTGATATCCTCTTATACTTTCCAATGCACTTTCATTTTTCTTGACTTGACTAAACACACTTTTTGATGAAATGTGTCTTACTTTTTTTCTTCTCGTCACCTTCCTCAATTCGATTAAATTTCTTCTCGATGAATCTTCATTTTTGCTCATCCTTCTCAACTTGAATGATCCTTCATGGAATCTCATGTCTTTTGTGTCTTTTGATGAATCAGTATTCTCTCGCAACTTGATGAAAATTCTTGCATTCACTTCTTTCTCTTTTTTTTTGGTTGAAGTCTTTTCTAGCTTTTTTTTTTTGGTTGAAGTCTTTTCTAGCTTGATGACCTACTCTTTTTTCTCACAGTTTGATGCTTTTTCAAAATCTTATCTCTCCTTGATGGGTTTTCTTTCTTTCTAGCTTGCTGGAGTGAACTATCCCTTTCTTTGATGAACTCTCTTTCCTAAACTTGATGAACTCTTCATCGGTCTCATTGTCTTCATTGAGGACCTTATGATGTGGTGCTAAAACCATAAGGTCAACA
Organism: Quercus wislizeni; assembly: GCA_023055345.1. Taxonomy (NCBI): domain Eukaryota; kingdom Viridiplantae; phylum Streptophyta; class Magnoliopsida; order Fagales; family Fagaceae; genus Quercus; species Quercus wislizeni. Next base: position 37,750,094 of record JALGQJ010000002.1, read on the forward strand.
CTTCCTCCTCTTGAGATTTAAGCATGCATACTTAATTTCTCCACCCAAGGTTTAAGTTTTTAGTGGGTTCATTGAAAAATAGGCTAACTGTTTAGAGGCTCAAGTTGGCTAGCAATGGATAAATGTGTCAAGGAATAATGTGGGTTACCAAAGATGGCCTCCTATCCCTAGTGATGCTTTCTTGTAAGTACAATGACTTAAACTCTTTTAATAAATTATACTTGGAATAGAAGTATAAATGCTCTAATGATGTGAAAATTCTGTAGAGATTGGGATTGAGTGTATGTCATTTGAGAAATTTGGATGAATGGATGAATTTCTTTGATTTCCTTTTAGGACCTTTTCTTTTTATATTCTAAATGTTCAGCAAAAGTCCTTACATGGATTGAATGAAGTTAAATCCGTCTTTGGAACAAATTGATTGGTAGAGCAATTAATCATCATGATTTGGAAAAAAGTTTTATCAAATGGATCTTCTTGTATTCTCTTGAAAAGAAGGCTTTTTTTTAAAAAAAAAAAAAAATCCGGAGTCTTTGAAAGGGAGGCTATAGAAAAATCTTAGTCTTTGAAGAAAAGTTTTCTAGAAAAAGGTTACTAAGAAGGCCCAATGCCCATAGTGCAAAATCTTTTTTGAATTTTGAAAACTCTCTTCTATTTTTTTTTTTGAAATCTTTTTCCAACTCTCTTTTCTTTTTATTTTTTTGAAAATTTTTTGATTTTTTTTTTGCTTTACATATGAATAACATGACAAATTAAATGCATCAAACACAGCATGGATTTTATTAAGTAAACGACCAACTAGAAAGCGAATCCTAAATAAACAATAAGACCAAAGAGTCAATCTAAAAAAAACTTGAAAAATAAAATTCAAACAAAGTTAGGATGACTGGCTGATGATGGCAGAGTAATGACTTGCTTCTCAATGAGATCTTGAATGTCGTGCCTTAAGTTATAACATTTATCAGTTGTATGGCCTTTCCTTTGATGAAATCTGCAATGAGTATCAGGATTGTAGCTTCTAGGCATGGATGTGGTATTGGCTTGGGATCTAATGGCTTCAGTAATCCCTTAGCTTGTAATTTTTCCAAAGTTTCGCTCAAAGTTGTGTAACTCTGAAAAATTCCTTCGGCACCTAAAATTGCTAGTTGATGGTTTGACTACACTATTACTGATGTGGTAAGGAACTACCTCCTTAGGGATTGAGTCCATTGACATGTTCTTATTGATTGGAGAGGATAGCTGGAAAGGCAACTCGTGGAAATCCCTTCCTCTTATCTTTAAAAATTGGAAGTGTGGGATCTCTTTGGGTTTTGGTGAATTATCCTTACACAAGGTAGAGAGCATAGCTTGATTGGCTAAGCTGACTTGTAATGCAAAGCTGGCTATCTGGGAGATTTGGGCTAGCTCTTCATTTGTCTTCTCTCGACCTTCCAGAATGGAGTTGAGAACATCTTCAATTCTTTCTTGGCTCATTAGGGTTAAACCTTCCTTAAGCTTGATGGGCTTGACTTTTGATGAACTTGTGATCCAAAGGGTTAAAATCTTGGTGGACTTTGGCTTTGGGTTGTCTTGTAGGTCGAACACGGGATTGTGATGTTGTAGCAGTGGAGTATCTTCTATGCTCACGGGCTTCAGTACTGTGATGGGCTTGGAACTAGAACTACTAGGTCGAACTCGAGATTGTGATGTTGTAGCAGTGGAGTGTCTTCTATGCTCACGGGCTTCAGTACTGTGATGGGCTTGGAACTAGAACTGCTAGGTCGAACACAGGATTGTGATGTTGCAGTAGCTGAGTGTCTTTTTTGCTCACGGGCTTCAGTACCGTGATAGGCTTGGAATTGGAACTGCTAGCTTGAACATGGGATTGTGATGTTGCAGTAGCGGAGTGTCTTCTGTGCTCACAGGCTTCAATATCATGATGGGCTTGGAACTGGAACTGCTAGCTTGAGTGTCGTCCTTGGATTTTCTTTGGAGTCTTCCCTCTAATCTCGACCAAATTCCCCCTCCCCCCCCTCTCTCTTTCACTCTCTCTCTCTCTCTCTCTCTCTCTCTCTCTCTCTCTCTCTCTCTCTCTCTAAGAATAGGCTCTTTTGGGTCAATTAAAGTTAGGTCACCATCTACATCAACCCACCAACCAAACAAACACACACAACATGCAATGTAATTTTAACATGGCTCGGCCTAAGGGTAGGTTCTAAGTCATTACATTGTAAGGTGGGTTTGTTGTTTTATTGTTTCCCATAACTAGGACGTTACACCTCCGAATTTGTAATGTAATGAACATTGCGTTGGTTCGAATAGCATGGTCTGTCCTTTACAGTCAACAAGAAATGATCAAGTGACTTTAGGCTATGAGTTGGGGAGTTCGCCACTGGGTACCCCGAATATAATGAAGATTGGTGATCCATGGTTATCACCACTATATTGTTGCGAGGGGTGCATACATTTTGTTGTTTTGATGGCCCACACTATGACAGTTAAGGAAAGCTCTTAACAAACAAACAAGGCAACACAAACAAAAATATCATACAAACATCTGAAGACACAAATAAACTAACAAACGACAATATCAAGCAAAATCATGTAAATAAGAAGGGTATCTTGTTGGTCATTTAAGTTTAACACGAAACTTAGCCCTCGACATCCCCAGTGGAGTTGCCATTGTGAGAGATTGGGGAAATTAGGTGCTCTCAAAAACGAGATTTGTGCGCTTTTAAGGGCACATCTCTTTTTGGGTAAGCAATATGGAGTCGCCACTTATTTTTTTGTATAAAAAAGAAAAACAGAAAAAACTAAATACAAAATACATGATCAAAATACTTCATCGTCATTGATTGAATAATGATAATTACAATCTTGGTAAATTGAACCTTACAATGCTTTGAGTCCTAGTTACAATCTATGTAAAAGAATACAAAGATTTTTGTCCTAGTTACAATCTACCCAAAGATAAAAAAAGAAAGACAAGGCCTAGATCTACCTATGCAAGAGAACTAAACTCAGAGGCTAGATTACGGAATGGGAAGGTGTTAGACACCCATTTTGTCCAAACAGAGTCTAGTCTTCTAGGCTCTAATGACCAATATACTCTTAAACAAAACTTTCTCACATAAATCTATCCTATGAATGTATCCTCTTTTTAGAAAAATTCAGATCTATTTTTGTGAATTAAGAAAAAATTGATTTGATTCATTTAAAAAAAAGAAACTTGATCTGTTTTTTGTGGATAAAAAAAAATTTTGTAAAGAAAATCAGATCTATTTTGAATAGTAAAAAAAATGATTTTTGGTTTATATGTAAAAAAAAATTAGATCTGTTGTTGAACTTAAAATAAAAAAACTTTTTGAAAGAGGACTCACACTCATGATATAAATTTATTTTGCATGTATCACATATTACTAAAGAGAAAAAAATCAATCTAATTTTTAAATTCCAAAATTTTCAATTGAGTCTAAGAAATTTTTTTTTCTAAGAAAATTAGATTTGTATTTAATGAAAATACAGATAAGTTTTACGTGTTAAAAAAATTCAGATTTGTATTTAATGAAAATACATATCAGTTTTACGAGTTTAAAAAAAATAAGATCTGCATTTAATGAAAATGTAGATAAATTTTTGGAGTTAAAAACAATCAGATCTGAAAAATTCAGATCTGTTTTATGTTAAAAAAATTAGATCTTCATTTAAGGAAAATATAGGTGAGTTTTGGAGTTAATAAAAATCATATCTAAAAAATTCAGATCTGTTTTATGTGTTAAAAAAATAATCATTGATAGCAGATTTTTGAGACTCAAAAGAAAAATCATAACAACAAAATATAGCAAGAACATGGTTTAAAGAAAAGTTTAACAACACATGGCAACATCATCAGAAATGAAAATAATAAAAACACTTTAAACCTATTCATGCATCATCAAGTGGAATTAATAAAAAGGAACAGAAAAAGAAAAGAAAAACTACCTCTTGCATGAGTGTGCTTTCCTTAGTAGTGAAGGAATATTTTACGGTTCAAAGAAATTTATTCAATTCTCTTTGAAATCTAAAATATTTTGCTTATAGAAAAGAAATTCCTAAGGTCAGGGCCTCCAGAATGTCTTTAACGTAGGAAGAAAAATAAAAGAAGAGAAGAGTCAGAAAGAGGGGAGTCAGAGAGCGTGAAAAAGTGTCTTGGATAGGAGTAAGCTGATTTTTCAAATCAGAACAAGCTTCGGTATTTTGATCATATCTTTTTACACAAAATTTGGACTAAGCTGAAATTTTGGAGCTGAAGGGAAATTTGATTCTCTACAACTTTTCCAGAAATATTTTAGTTCGAATTTGGAGTTCTATTATGTCAGAAGTCCCTTGGATTGTGAATCTGAAATTTGCTACTTGATTAGCACATTTTTGAAGTGTTTTCCAACTCTAAAACTGTATTTGGACGAATTTATGAGTTATTTTCATGATAAACCTCATTCCAAAGTGGTAATTATGATTTTTGAAAATAATTATTTTGAATATAGTTCTCCTAAAAGCCTAATTGTCTACAACATTTAAATATTATCATCTTATTTGTTTTAATCCTATGAAACAAATCTCACTTAAAAAAAAAAAAAAAAATTACTTCACCAATCACATAAATTCATTTAATTAATTTTAATTTTTAACCAATCAAAATTAATTTCAATTAATCACATGTGATCGGCTTAACCCTATACAATGCATGCAAATCGTGTAAACTTGATTATGCGATATCTTTCAATTCGACGGTCCGATTTGGAAATCAGGCATACTGTCATGACTGTTAGAACCTCAAGATCATTTTTATGATATGCAATGAAAAAATTAACGCATGTAATGCAACTCTAAATTTTGGGTATATAAATGGTCAATCTAGCCATCTTCCTTGATTAAATTATAGGTGCAAAATCAAGTGTCTAAAAGCTATTCTCTCCATCCCTTTCCAATCTCCTTAGTTATTTTTTCCAATATTTTCATCAATCTTTTGTTGGTGGCCTCAGCTTAGACATTTCCTTGGGGATAATAAGGTGTCGATTTTGTGTGAGAGATGGAGTACCATTCTGTTAAACAGCATACATCCTTATTCAGGAATGGTGTATCATTGTCAAAAATAATTTTACTTGGCACCCTAAAACTACATACTATATTTTCCCTTAAGAAATTAGTCACTGAACTACTTGTTGCTTTCTTCATAGCCATAGCTTCCACCTACTTGGTAAATTGCTCAGTGGCTACCAATATCCACGCACATCTTTCAGAAGGGAGTTTTTTAGGACCTATGGAAAGGATATGGAGTCACAGTTGGATGGAGACTTTGGTGGCTGGTGTGTATCTCATCTCCTCTCCTTTTACATTCTTGACATTTCTTGGCGAAGTCTTGGGCATTTCTCTGCATTGTAGGCCTGTAGTATCCCTTGTGTAAAGCCAATTGCCACAGATTTCTCCCACCTGGGTGGCTCCCCTTCATTCAAATATGAGAGAATGCGATTTGATTCTTTAGTGGGAATACATACCATCCACTTTCCTTGGAAGCTTCTTTTGAATAATTTCCCCTCCATTACTTTAAATCTTATCACATGTCTCTTCAATTTTGTAAGGTTAAATTAATCAACCATCTTGTTGGCTTTATTCCGTGCCAAATTTGCTTGTAATTTAGCAATTAGTAACTCTGTATTTAGGTGGGAATCATGTAAGGGTAGTGTGTGAGAGAGTGTGAAGAAATGCTCAAGTTTGTGCAAAGTAGCAGGGACTCGCGACTAGATCTCGTGGGTAGCTTGCGGCTTGCAAGCCGCTAGAAGTTGCACATGTGCCAAGCATGCGGAAAAGTTGAAGCGTTATGCCAGCTGGAGCACTACAGGACAAAATGTCCAAACTGGCCATTCTGTTAGTTCGTAGCATGAACTCGCGGCTTAGTCAAGTTGCGAGGCCAAGCCACCAGCTAGTTCTGTTTTGAAAAACTGACTTTTCGCATTCCAAACACACACAAGTATAAATACCCCTCATACCCATGAAATTTCGAAAGCTTCTAGAGAGAATATTGAGAGAGAAACCTCAAAGAAAAACAAGATTGACTCATCCACAATCTTCACATAGAGACTCTTCAAATTCCTTTACTCTCACCTTCTCCATTGTTACATCCTTTAGAGGTTCATTACCAAAACCTTTTCTCACCATACCCACATCTGTGAGAAGGCCATTTAGTGCTTAGGAAGTAGTTAGGAAGGGACCAATTTCATATTGGTTGATGCTATGGGCTATAGCGGAATCTGGTAAGCTAAAGAAGAAATAGGTTCGACGTAACCTTGTTGGTGTAGGAGCTTGGAGGGCTTAGGTACACTAGGTAGATTAGGCTTGGAGGGTCTTCTGCTTTTCATGTATCCCAACTACATTCTTTAGTGGATTATTTACCGCTTGGAGGGTGGCAGAGAGGTTTTACGCCGAGGGCTTTGGTTTCCTCTTCGATAACACATCGTGTGTTGTCCTTGTGTTTGCATCTCTCTTCTCTTAATCTTTGCCATTTAATTTCTGCTGTGAATGTGATTTTATTTGGTCTAAGATTTTTTATCAATTCTGTTATATGCTTATGTTCATATTCCGCACATTAATTGTTTGATAATAAGCTTGAATAGATAATTTGTAAATTGGGGGGTCTAAACGTTCAAGGTGTTTTATACACTATTTGAACATTCAAATTTTTATCTCTTTAATTAATCAGTAGGTAGTACACATTGTAAAAGATATCTCAAGTATGAATCCTGTCAATCTTCTTCTGGTACTTTAATACCTCTGATTGATCTGGGGGGACAATAGAATAAGTCTTACAACTTCCTTGCTCTTCCTTGGCATCATTGTCCATCTCTGGCCAAATGACCCCTAGCCTTTGCAATCTTTTGTATAGGCTGACATCAAGGTTTACCCCACAAATGTCTTAGTGTAACCTATGAAATTGTGTCAGCCCCTTTTGTCTTGAGACACACTTTATCAACAACCCTTCTACTCCTCTAAAAAAGAAAAAATCCCCATTGATCTTGAGGTAGTCCTTCATATTTGATGGTAATTTTGACCTAACATACTTTCTTTGGGTCATTGCCTTCAAGAAGGGTTCTTGCCAATCTTGAGGGAAACATGACTCAACCTGGATCAGACTAGGTTATCTCTCCACTTGAAGTGTCATCTTTTCCTTCTTTAGCACAGATTTGGTGGCTAGGGTGGCTAGCAAATTAGCCAACTTGTTCTCATTTCTGTTAATCACTTTGCATTCTTTGGAGGTAAAGTGTTTTATGGATTCTTGAACCATGGCTTTGGAAGCAGCCAGGTTAGGATTATTTACCCTATAGGTTCCTTCAACCTACTTAATGGCTAACTCAGAATCCCCAAATACCTTCAACTTCTTTATGCCAAGTCTTTTGGCAGCCTTCAATCCTACTAACAAGCCTTCATACTCCGCTTCGTTATTGGAGTAGGTGAAATGTAGTTTGTAAGCAAACGTATGTTCCTCCCCTAGTGACTTTAATACCACTCCTATTCCTCCCCCTTAAAATGTAGACAAGCCACCAAAATGTATTGACCATTTTTGTTCCTCTGTCACCAAAACCTCCTGTTGGGGAAGCGAGAAATCGCTTGTCCCAGGAAAGTTAGCCAACAAGTCAGTCACTATTTGGCCTCTGATGGCAATTAGTCTTATGCAGTCAATATCAAGGCACAACATCTGTGCCATTCTCCCCGAAAATTAAGGGTAGGTCAAGAGATATTTCACAAGATTGCTCTTGGTCACTAATTGTACCTGATGCCCTAAGAAGTAATAATTGAACTTTGACACAGCAAGAGCTAAAGACAAACATACCTTCTTAGTAATTGAGTATCTTAACTTTGATCCCTTCTTAAGTTTGCTAATATAGTACAACGGCTTTTCTACCTCTTCTTGATCCTGAGCTAACAATGCTCCCACTAATTGCTTTGTGTTGGATATGTACAACAAAAGAGGCCAAGATCACTTGAACCTTCTTCAATGCCCTTTGGCATTGTTCACACCATATGAAGGCCACTCCCTTCTTAGTTTGTTCTACCAAAGGCTTTAGAATTTCACTAAACTTGGAATGAATCTTCTTAAGTAAGAAACTTTTCCCATAAAGCTTCTTAACTCTTTCAAAGTCATAGGGGGGTTGAGTGCAGCTATTGCCTTAGCCTTTGTAGGATCCAAATCAATCCTCCTATGATGGACAAGAAAACCTAAAAGCGTCCCTGAGGACACCTTAAAGGCACATTTAGAAGGGTTCATCCTCAAGTTATGCTTTCTGCATCTTTCAAAGACATGCCTCAAATGCAATAAGTGCTTAAATGGGTTCTTCGCTTTCACTACAAGATCATTAACATAATCTTCTACCTGTTTGTGCAGCATATCATCAAAGATTAGAGTCATGGTTCTCTGGTAAGTAGCATCTGCATTCTTTAACCTAAAATGCATCCTCTTATAGAAGTAATTCACAAAAGGTGTCTTAAAGGTGGTTTTTTGTGCTTTTGATGGCTCTATAAAGATCTAATTGTACCCACTGTAGCCATCTATGAAGGAAAAGTGTTCATGACCAGCAATTGCATCCACCAAAATGTCAACATTGGGCAGTGGGAACTCATTTTTAGGGCAAGCCTTATTGAGATCCTAAAAATCTACTCCAATTCTTATCTGGCCGCCTTTCTTCTTTACAGGAACTATATTAGCCAACCAATTTGGACATTCAATTTTTTCTATAAATCCTGCCCTCAAAGGCTGTTGAGTCAGATTTAGGGGATCAGGCTTGCCATCTTCCTCATCCCCTTCTTCTAACTGTCAAAACTCATACACCACCTTGCCATTAGGCCTGGTGGTTCTCCTTATCTTGGGGGGCCTTTTTGGCTCCATAACCTTGCCATCATCTTCTTCCTCTCTTTCCAAAGCAATAGGATTAAAGAGGAGAATTTTGTTTTACCCTTTGGGCTTATACTCCTGAAATAGGGATACCTCAGCAAAATGAAGCTCTGCTCTGTCAAAAGGCATCCTAGTGCCTCAATGACTACTTGCCTATTCCTTTAGATAACCTTCACACATTGGTGGTATGTGGAAGCCACAACTTTATACGCCTTCAGCCACGGGCGGTCTAGAATAATATGATAAGAAGTATTCCCCTATATTACGTGCATGAGAGTAGGTGCTCGAATTGGCCCAACCCTAAAATCTAGAGACACATGGCGTAGGGTACACTGTTGCAAAGACCCTATCCATGTGACTTGAAGTGGCTTTAGAATAATCCTTTCTCTCGGGATGCCTAAAGCATCGAATGTAGGGAGAGTCAGGATATTGGTGGATGTGCCAATATCTACTAAGGCCTTTTTAATTTGAAAAGCTCCCAAAAAGGCGGTAAGATACAGAGGTCTGTCACCATTAACAACCCAGTTGGCCAAATCTCTATTTGAGAAGGTAATTGAATCCCTTGCTTCCTGGTATGCCACCTACATTAAACTTCCTTTAGAAGTTGCCACTTCTTGAATCCTTTCCATCACTCTGGTTAGAGCTTGGGCTGCTTCTCTTCTAGCCAATGGCCTAAGACCTATTCCTTCAAGAAATGAATGTATATTATCATCTTGTTGAATTCTCATCCTCATTCTGTAATGGCAGAGGTGCTGAGTTGCTACTAGCCATATTCTCAACTTCTTCTTCCGTGGGATCTTCATGACCCATGAAGAAAGTCATTGCCACCTCTGGCCTACACATCCTTGGGTCTGCTTGTTTCCCACCTTTGATAACCAAGTCACCTTTGGCTACCCTTTCATGGAAAATATTCCTTAAGGCATAACAATCCATGATATGGTGTCACACCTTTTGTGGTACTTGCAAAAAAGTGGACCCTACTTTTCTTCATTTGTGGGTTCATGCTTGCACCCAGGCAACGCCACTACACCATCCTTTAACTAGGCTTCTAGGATGCTATATAATTTTCAGTTTAAACAATAAAAGGAGGAGGAATACTACATCTCTCCCTCTTTTTACCCTTGACTGCCTTTTTGGACTCTTCCACCACAACAACTTCTACCTTCTTGCCTTCTTTCCTCCAAGGTTGCCTCGGTGCATTCGTAGTCTGTGTGAAGGCTTCCTTACAAACATGCTTGTCCTTCTTGAAATTTTTACAAGCCTTGTAAAGCTAGAAATCTGCAGATTCTCAAGATAGGGACGATATTCATATAGCATACCAGAGATGCAAACATCTACCAGCCTTTCCTCCTCCACAGAGTCATAGCATAACAAAGAGAGGTCTCTAAACCTGCGAATGTACTCCAGCAGCCTTTTAGACACCCTCTGCTTTTCTTGTTGTAGATCTGACAACGTGAGCTTATCTTCCAAAGCAAAGAACATTTTCATGAACTGTGTTGCCATATCAATCTAACTTAGAATTGACCCTGGTGTAAGACTAGTGTAGCAAATAAAGGCACGACCTTTTAATGACTTAGAAAACTCCTTGAGCCTTAGCTCATGATCATGGGAATGAGGCGTTAATGCATCTACATACCGCCTGATGTGCTCCCTAGCATTCCCTGCCATGCCATCATACTTCGAAAAGATGGGAGGAGTATAGTTGACAAGATAAAGCCTACTAGCCACCTCCTCAGGATAGGGAGGCCTGGTATTAATATAGACAATACTTTTTACTTTCTTGGCTTTGAACAAGATGGTAGTAATATCCTCCCTAGACAGATAGGGAGATGCCATGTGGGGCTTAAGGTATGAATATCCCTTGACGTAGAAACTGAAATTCTGCCTACATGGTCGCTTGAGAACGCTAGAGGTCCTTAATAGCTGTCATGATATTTCTATTTTTAGGCTGACTAGCTTCACTAGAAGACTCTGTGCCTTCGATGTGCATGGATATATGATATGCATTTGCCCCACTTGCTAGTTTTCACCTGAACCAGTTGGTCCTCCCGTGCCTTTCTTCCTTGGAGGCATCAAAAGGATGAAAGTAGATGGAAATATGCAAATCAATAGAAATCTAACTCAAAAAGGGGAATAACTGGAGAACTCCCTAGTGAAGTTGCCAAAACTGTATGTGTAAGTTAGACCTTGTCCCTTTCATTGTACAACAATGATGTTCTTCCTTAAAAAAGAGAACTTGTTTTCTACCTTACTTCCTTATCAACTTTCTACTATTTTCTTAAAGGATCTACTTAGGTTCTTGTTGGGGTTTGTGTCCTAAAATCCAATTTATTGGCATGTCATAAATAATTAAATATTTTAATTATATGTGACTATCTATAAATGAACTAATGGGACATTATTTTAGTCAATGAGATACATAGTATGTGATTTATGTGAAAAGTCACAGAAGATATAAATCACAAATTCTTTGTAAACTCAAAATTTAGTTCGTAGTCGGTGATGAGATTGGACAATTCATTTGTGAAGACTATAACATATCAACTAAGATGATTTGTCTTGATCATGGAAGTGGAGACTTCTAGTTGGTATGTTGATATGTTTTAAGAGTTAAGACATATTAAACTGGACCACTGTGAGATTTATTATTCTCCTAACGACTGTCAAATGAATAATAAATCTCACTACTTCTATTTACATCAACTTTAAATCCTGAGAGAATAATGGACCTGATCATGAGATGTAGGTTGCTTTGATATATCATAAGTGAGATCTATAAGTTACGTTCAAAACCTCAGTATGTTGGGCAGTCACATTTAGTGTTGATGGAACATATATTCTCAAGATGGAATTCATAATCTCTTAACGGAGATATAAAATATTCCTTTGAGATAAGTTTAATGGGTTTGGTTATTCAAAGTGTTAGGCCCAAGCACTTTAGTAAGGAGTTACTGAAGTATATATTTATGAAATTGGATTTCATAAATATATGATGAATAATATAAAGGATTAAACCGGGTACTCAAGAATTAAGATGTAGTAATCTTTAAAGTGGCAGTCAATATTTATGACTTTGTATTACTACGAATATTTTAATGAAGGGGTTGTATGTATAATAAAGTCTTGAGATATAATTTATTAATAAGGCCTAGAGTGCAATTATATTCTTATAGTGGTATTGAATATAATTAATGGTAACTTTGGACTTGTTAAGAGTTGATAGAAAAGCCCAAGGCCCATTGGAACTAGAGTCTTATTTGTTCCCTTTGGTCCCATCTCAAGCCACAAACTAAAGCCTAATTGGGTAGGCCCAAATGGCTAACCCAATTAGATAATCAGTTTTTATTTAATAAGAGTTATTAAATAAAGAAACTACTAATGTAGTGAGTATGTATGTATGATAAAAAGAAAAGAAATCAGTTTTTCTCCACATGGAGAAAAAGAAGGATTTTTCTTTGAGAATCTATGTACAAAAGGACTAATTGAGAGACCACACGTCTTGGGCACATTGTGGAAATGAGATGAAGAATAAAGGTATCCTCAAGTTTTGGCTTTGAAATTCACTGCATCAAGGTACGCTTTCTATACTTTATTCTAAAATTCAAGGTTACATGTTATCTTTCATGAATGTAGTAGGTCCGTGTTTGTTGCTTCCACTGTGTGTTTTGTATGAGATACAAAACCAGATTTTCCAACAGTTCTTCCCCTAATAGTCCAGCTGCATGTTCTTCTTATAGTCTGAGGAATATGGCTAAGTACAAAGAAAGGTGTCAAGTCATTATTTCCTTATTTTGGACCTTATTACAACTAAGGTACTATTTAGTGGCTGGAGGAGAAAGAACACCAACATTAGAACTGTGGCATGGGGGTAGCTGACTTTGCCACTGCATGGGGAACAATTCTTGGGCAATGAAAGGGACATCAGAGGTGCTGAAGATGATACACGTATCTCCAAAGTGGTCCAACATACACTTAGCCAATAAGGGGTGTTTCTATAGTACTTGACCTTAGGAGGTCACCTTAGGAGGTCACTATCTCCCTTTTTGTGAGTGCTTGAGTACCCTCATTAGATGCATATCTTACTTCCTTCTCAAGGTGGTCACGCCCTTGGCACGGGCCAAGGATAATATCTTTTAGTCAACGTTTCCTCTCCCTTGCTCACAGCCACTCCACGTGTAAGGTCCAGATTCAGCCACATTGACACTCTCCCATGCCTTGGTTGGTGTACTGTACAAACCCTTTAAACAAATTGTTTAACCTAATAAATTAGCCAAATAGTTATTTAGGTTAATTATTTAGATCTAGGTTGAACAATAATAAATCACATCATGCATAGTAGCAGAAAAGAAAGAACACCACGATATGATGACCCAGTAAAACCAATAAAACCAATAATTTCAAGGTAAAAACCTAGGGAGGATTTGACCTAGCTATCCTTAAGGTAAAACAAATTCACTATGATAGAATGTAAGTTTACAATAGATTTTCTCTCTAAAATCTAAAGCTATGTCTTGTAGAACTTACTCACACGATCACGTGAAGTTCTAAATCCATTGACTCTTCTATCTTGAATCTGTTGCACATAAACACCCACATTTATGACTTTGAGATCCTACTTAAAGGTTTCAAATCACGGCTTGTTGATCTATGTAGCAACTAGATTCCACTAGCACTTGATTGTAGATCTTGTTCTGGTAGATGTTTGTAGAGTTAGAAGGTATAGAACCTCTCAGATCTCATAGGAGTAACTCACAAGTCTTCTAATAGTCTTCAAAATGTGGCTAGGGTTTTCCTTTTATACGTAAGAGTGTTGGACTGAAACCTTAAATGTTTTCGCGGGCTGGGGCCTATTTAAAATTCTGCAGAAATTCTTTTTTTGCGATTTTCGATTGATCGAGCTTCACAATTAGATCAGTCGAGCTTCATAGAAAAATAATTCTTTTTTCTGCAGTTTGTACATTCTTGAGTTTTGACATGTACAACTTTGAGCAATGTCTAACACCTATTCTAGACATGTTTTTGTTCTCAGTTTGCCAATACATATAGGCTGAAATTATAAACATTTAATCCTAAATCTTTAAAACCTAACATAAAGTACTGGCTGCATCTATAATAGAATTAATATCTTGCTTTACATGTCATTCTAATTTGTGTACTCTATCACTTGGAATTAGGTGTCAATGTTTTTGGGTTTCATAGTTAGCTCAATTGATAAAATCTATTTTTGTTCAATAAGATATTTAAGAAAGCAATTTAAGAATCCAAACCTATAATGGGACAAAGAATATTGCAATTTTGTACCAAAGAAAATCTAATTTGATATTCCTACATTATTAAAACTATCATTTAACCCGTGTAATGCGCGGGGAACAATTTACATATTTAAAATACCATCAAATTGACATAACAATACAATAAAATACAACAATTAATATGTTTATTAAAGGCTTTGTTTTAATAATGCCAATAAATTTAAAAAACAAAAATTACAATTGTGCGATGTAGAGTCAAGTTCAATAACAATGTCAAAAGTCCAAAATTCCCCATAGCAAAAAATAAAGTCTAAGTACTTATTAACCAAAAAAACATCTAGTGAGCAAAGCTATATTCTAGCTAGGCTTGATGTACTATAAATGCCAGCTCTGTTTCACTTGGATGAATTGAGTCATCATCAGCCACCTGCAAAAACTATAACACATATGTAGAACACCCTCAAATGGATTCTTTGGTGTGCTAATTGGGTGATTGTTGTCTAACTGGAGGCAAAGACCTATTTAAATGTAACTTTTGAAATAATAGAAACTAATACAACCTTTTGAGCTCCATGTATGGAGAACATATTTAATAATAATATAAGGTAAAATTCCAATGTATAAATACAAAGAAACAATATTTTAATTTCTATTGGTAGAAAGTAAATGATTGATAAGAGAAAGCATAAATGATATAAAAAAGAACTTTGATGTACTTATAAGTATTATAAGATCTTTTATAGCCTTAGCACTAAGCAACACAATGACATACACCTGTTAGGAAATCCAAATTGGGATGTAGATGCCAAAGATTGATGATCTAGTCTTAAATAGATATAAATAAATAAATAAATAAAGCATCAAACATGTTTAACAATTGCAATTTTTAATATATAAACATCTAAATTAAATCTGTGAAAAATTGTATACCATAAAAGAACAAAGAACCTAAAAAAATAAATTAGAAAAGAAAAATAAATTCATATTTGTTCTCTGCCAAGTTAGAATTTGCTCAATCTTTTGTAGTCTGAATTCTAAGAATGCATCTTACAATCCGAGCCACCAAATTTCTACTATATAAGTTTCAAGTGTGTAATGGTCATAAGCATTATAGTGTCAAGAGATTTTTTTTTTTTTTTTAATAATTAAAAGAACATAGTTCTTGTAATTCAAATGGTTTTATTTTTTGATAAGTTGTAATTCAAGCAGTTTGGATATTTTCAGTTTTCTTAACTTTTTACATTAGACCATCAGAGAATAGAGAAAATTTCTTCTTTTCACCAAGTATAGACATTTCCTTCACTTTAGATAGACTATTAATTCTACTTTAATTACTAATCAAAAAGAACTTTGAAAGAAAAACACTTCCATTTCTGCACAAACAACATTAAAAAAAAATTTCCCAGTTGGTACAAACTACTTTCTATTCTTCTCAAATAGCACTTGAATTTACATATCCAAAAATTGGGTTTTTATTAAATACTCCTGAATATGTAAAAAAAAAAAAAAAAAAAAAAAAATCAAAACACAGTAAATAATTAATTATTTTCATTCATATACCAAAGCAACAATACCTGAATAACCTTCTAAAATATAAGCCTTTTTCTGTTCTTCATGAGAAAAATTCTAGCAATGCAAAACAGCTACCAGTTCAACTTCTAGAGGATTTTCAAATTTTTTTTTTTTTTTTTTTTGCATAGCAGTCATTGGAAGAAACACTGAATTTCATATGACAGCACCCACTCCGGCAGCTCCCAACCACTAAAAATATCTTCCTATGGTGGTTAATTGTGCACTGTACCCCGGTTTTCTGCACTATTTTCTAGTTGATGAACTGACAAAATTTGTACAAAAGCAAACTAAATTTCAGTTATTGAAAACAACTAAAATAAAAAATTTATTCAATTCGAAATGAATCTGTTTGACTGCCAAATGTATATTGAACAA
Source organism: Quercus wislizeni (assembly GCA_023055345.1). Lineage (NCBI taxonomy): Eukaryota > Viridiplantae > Streptophyta > Magnoliopsida > Fagales > Fagaceae > Quercus > Quercus wislizeni. The sequence goes on from JALGQJ010000002.1 coordinate 37,766,195, forward strand.
TATATAAGAAAACCTTGAATAAAAAAAATTGCATTAGCTTACATTAAAAAAAAAAAGGTTACTTATGAATCCAAAATCTTCTTAACTACATTACCACCAACAAATCATTTCACTTGTCCTTACTAAATTTGCTTGCAAATACGTAAATTGACTGCTTACAAATAAAGAAAATATACATTGTTACACCCTGTGATATAAAAGACACAATAACCAACATCTTGAGTTATTCTTGTTACAGTACAACATTATGGGAAAACAATGCACTTCAAAACACTAAACTAAGTGGCATAATCTTTAATGGGAGGTTGTAGGCATCAAGACCTATTATAAAAATATGAAGAATGGAAGCATTTGCCTATTTTAAAAATACTAAACATTGATATATGAAACAGCAAATGAGTTCCACTAACCATTACATATATCATGAATTCCATCCAACACATGATAGACATTATTAATTTAGCCAACTTTGAAAGCAAAACAATACGTGTATATATAAATATTTATATGAATAAAATTTCTAAACAATACGTGTATATATATATTTATATGAATAAAATTTCTACTTTGATTTTAGTTTAATATTTTAGTTTTGTTTTAGACCTACTATCATATAGTATATCTTCAATTTGTTATGCCTTCCGAAAAGAAAAAAAAAGAATAATATTATTACATCAAAACCAAAATAACCAGATTGGCTAAAGAAACAATTTAAAAAAAAAAAAAAAATCTTATAGTTGAAGATTTGATGGCAGGACTGCCACATACAAATATTTATGCATGTGCACATTTATATACCTTGTTGCCCCTTTTTTTAACTATGCCAAAATTCCAATGTGATAATTATGATAAAGCTTTAATCATCTCAAAACATAATAAAAGAACTTATAGAGCATGCTCTTAAAAAAATTCCAAGACATAGGTAGGAGCTTTCGCTATGAATGACCTCAAGCTATGTATCCACACCCAATTTTGCATCCCACCTTGGCTATGGGAAAATTTAGACCAACTCTGTAAAAAAGAACTATTCAAGCTCTATTTTTTCAACCCACAAATTAGCAAACAATATTTTTAAAAGGAAATCTTTGAAAGAAAAAACATATTATCACCAAAACTAATCAAGATGTAAATGTATTTGCGAAATTGATTTACCAATTGCAATTTCTATAAGCTTTTATAAAAAAGATAAATTGCACATACAAATGTGACCTATAGAAACTAAAGCAACAGAAATCCAAAACTTACTACATAAATAAAAACCAAGCATTACATAAAAATACTTCAAGAAGTAACTAAAAGTTAGGCTTATGAGTAAAAAAGACTTCTCAATCTAATGGGTCCGAAATTCTTTTTTAAATATCCTTGACACAACACATTCTCTATTGATAATGCAATAGGCTCTTACAATATTAAAAAAAGAAAAAAGAAAAAAAGAAAAGACCAAAACCGAAATATCATATTGTGTTCAATCATAGAAACATTATGGCCTTTTGCTACGTTATTTTCTTGTATCAGCCAAACAAACCATGCTTTCTCATCTTGTAGTCTGCAATCGTAGTTTCTGTAAATTATATGACAGAAGACTATGTATTGTAATATCTTTTTCACTTACCGAGATAGCTTACCAATAGATATCAGTTGCTATACAAATTCCATCATCAATGATAGAAGCATTTCTTACTGCTCTATGTTTTTTTATTTTAAAAAGTTATTACCTCACAGCAGGCTTATCTAGCCTCCAAAAACCATACCAAACATAGATAGTTTCAATTTTTAGTAGATTTTATAAATGAGATAACATTCACACACAAAAAAGAAGGAGAAGAAGAAGAAGAAGAAGCTTGTTCTACGTATTAAACTTTCACAACAAAATAACAATATAAAAGTATGGTTCAATATCAATAGTTTGAGATTAAATTTAATCTCCTTGGTGGGCTAAGGAACAAAAATTAAAATAAAGGAAACTACAGCTACAACTCTTTTTTAATTATGATTAATAAAAAACAGCCCACAATCCTTTCACACTCAAGAATAGGTGGAAAATTTTTATTACCTTGGCAATCCTTCCTCATTAACTGTACACTACCACCAACAATAGCCAATTTTCCCTCTAAGAAGCTTTCATGTACACAACCCAACCATCAAATCACAATGAAAGTTGTCAACCACCTACCAATCAAAAAATCTCGTATTATACTTCTGAAAATATCGGAGGCTTTCTCTGCAGCCAAACACAACAATAAAAGGGGGGGGGGGGGGGGGAAGGAAAGAAAACATGCTAAAATAAAGAAATGGAACCTTATTGGAAGCAAATTGAAAACTGAAAAACGAATAAACAATTTAACTAATTCTTAGGTGCAGATTTTAGTCTTATAATCCAAATTGACTTTTGAAATCAACAATACTTTAGCTAAAAGCAATTTGAAAATAAAAGCAGTAGTAAAACTAAATAAAAGTTAAAACAATTCACAATTATATTATGCAATTTTGTCGGAAAGGGAGGAAAAGAGTGACCTTGAAGGAGTTGGTGCTTTGGGCTAATAGCATCATTGGGGAAGAGAATGAAAAAGGCCAACAAACATCACTTAAGAATTTTATCAAATAGCTTGTGTACATGTAAAAGAAACAACACTTAATGAATCATTGTAAAATTAAAATGTAACAAAAAAACTTTCTAAACATGTATGTATTAGTACTTCCAAATTTGCAATTTGAGCCCATATCTAACCAAAGATGCCTGGACAATATTCAAGTGCATATTAATTAACTTTAGATTAAATTCCCGTTCTAAACATATTGGGCATAAATCAGCAACTTCAATCTGAGAAGATCAAATTCCAAATAAAATGAAAATTGAAACTCTAATAATGAGTTAGGAGAGCAATAAAATTGATTACTTGTGCAAACAAAATCTTGAAAGAAATGAGAGGAACACATCAGAATCTGTGTTGGACTTGGGAGAACAACTTGCTAGAAGGCTTCGTGAGAAGACACCTCTGTTTCCTGAAAAGTGAAAGCCAAAAAAGAAAGAAATATATGAAATAAAGAAAACACAGAACACAAATTGGAAGCAGAAAGTAAAACGAAAATAAAAAACAACTTGCAGTTTTGGTTTTCAGATGGTTCTAGGTTTTTATGCTTTGAAGTTTGTCCCCAAAACCAAACACAACAATTAATAACAAAAAACAAAGATTAAAAAAAATAGTAAGCATGTCAAATTAACAATTTAAATTAGGGAAAAAAATGGTTGGAGATTGAAGAGGTGCCTATCGGAGAGACTGAACATCATTAAAATGTGAAAAATATCATTGAAAAGTTTCCTTAATGCACCAAACGAAAAGTGACAATGTTTCAACGTTTTTAAATGTAAATACAAAATCAACCACTTGTTAACAGAAGTCTAAAAACCAGGGAAAAAAAGGGAAAATTTGTAAAAACTTACCTTTAATTTTGGTACTCATTCTAATGCATTTTATACCTTAATCACTGTGATCAGTGAACGCCGTAGCCTTTATCTACAACTGCAGGAAAAACTTATTATTTTTAATTTTTATTATTAAAAAAATCACTCAAATAACTTTACAAAAACGAACAAAGAGAACATAGGAAACCAAAATATATCGAAGAGGTAATGAAATATATATCAATTATAAAAAAATAAAATAAAATAAAATAAAATAAACTAAAAAACATAAATGAAATGCCATGCATGTAGGCAGATACCCAAAACGAATGCAACCCAAATAGACAAAACAAAACCTATTCTAATCCAAATTCCTAAGTAAATTATTAAATAATCTAAATCTAAACCAATCAAACCAAGAAATTCAAACCTAAATTATATTCAATTCCTAGATTTGAAAACGAAAAGGAAAAGGAAAAGGAAAAAAAACAAAAACATTAACTTTACCGGTTATGGCCTTATGGGTACACGGCCTGTCTCTCTGATGGTGTTGGATTTTTCTCTACCTAGTCCCCACTCCATGCCTTCTCTGTTTACCGTTCTGCCAAGGTTTTGGGTCTGCAAAATTGTTTTATGAAACTTTTTGATTTCGTCGTCTCTCTCCTTCTCTGCTTCTTTCTCCGTGTACTCATCGCCTTTCTCTGTTTCATCACCACTCCCTATTTCTGACCCAAAATACCAATCTATTAATAAAAACCAAATCTGACCCAAAATACCAAACTAAATCATAATTAACAACCAATTGATTCTCCAAATAAAAACCAAAAACCCTAATTTTTTTAAATTTAAAACAGGACTTTACCAGTAGCGATTTCGACAGTCGGGTAGTGAGTTGAGGCTTACGGTGATGGCAGAAGATCTGGGTGGCGCCCTTATGATGATGGGAGAAGATCTGGGTGATGCCTTTCTCTCTATCTCTGTCTCTCTATTTCTCTTTTATTCCATGGAAAGAAATTAGCAGACAGTTAGATGAAGAAATCTAACAGGAAGTGAGAGACATCTTTTCATTCTGGATTGCAAAATGCAGTTTTTGATCTCTCAATCTCTCTCTCCTTCTCCGTTCTCTGCCTCTCTATTTCTCTGTCTCTCTTTTCTCTGGGTCTCTCTTTCTCCTTTCTCCTTTCTCCGTGTAGCAATCTGTCTTTTTTTTTTTTTTTTTTTTTTTTTTTTTTTTGTCTTAAGCGGTTAGTTTCTCTCTCCGTCTTCGTATCTCTCAATCTGATGGTAACGGTGTTGATGGCTTTCTGTAGGTGTGCGTAGTGTCACCATTGTTGGGATCTCCCACTCTCTCTCTTTTCTCAGTGTACCAATCTTTCTTTCTTTCTTTCTTTTTTTCTTTTTTGTAAGTAGTTAATTTCCTTTTATACCGAGAGGCTCCAAACAGTGTTTTGACAAAGTGAATCATTGTTTTATTTCATTTTTTCCGAATGCACCGTGTGGGTTTTTTAAGTTTAACCTATACGTGTCAGTTTTTGAAGAGGTCATTTTTCCTAATGTGTCAACGCCTCATTAAAAGCTTCTGCTTTTATATATTGTATTAGATTAGACTAGTGTCTAACCCACGCAATGCGCGGGATCGTTTTATTTCATTTTTTCCGAATGCACCGTGTGGGTTTTTTAAGTTTAACCTATACGTGTCAGTTTTTGAAGAGGTCATTTTTCCTAATGTGTCAACGCCTCATTAAAAGCTTCTGCTTTTATATATTGTATTAGATTAGACTAGTGTCTAACCCACGCAATGCGCGGGATCATTTTATGAATTAGAAAACATCAACTTAAAATAGGGAAGAGGGTGGATGGTTAGTTGTTCAAATAATGATGTTAACGTGTAGGTGTTCTTCTAAAAGACAGATATAACTTAGGATCAACACATGATCTAGAGAAAATGTTTGTATTCAAGAACTTAGCATCAACCAAGTTCTAACTAATTGGTTCAAGGTTTGTATTCAAGAACTACCCAAATAAAATTGATCAATTTTTTTATTAAAAAAATGCATGCATGATAATTATACAACTCAATAAAATTTTTTTGACTAAATTATTATTAAAAAAAAAAAAATCACAACATAAGCACTAAAAACCTAAGCAAGATATGCCAAGTGTCCTCTATCATTGTTACATGAGAGCAGGGTTCTTGATGTGTCTTAATTACATAGCGTTTTATATGTGTATGTCTATCTATATGTGTAATGAATATTATGCTGGATTCATTGCCAAGAACATAAATCATAATCAATGGTTACTACAGATTAGAAGGTTTATATATACAATTTGTTCATATCACTAAAAAAAAAAAAAAAAAATCTTGTAATTGTAAGTGAGGCTACTAAAGCAAGCTGCTAACAATATTTTAATATCACCTTTAAAAAAAAAAAAATTAAAAATAGAATGTGTCACTGCTCTTGATTCTTCTAGCCACAACATCATCCAGTGCCCAAGCCATCAACTTGGATTAATACCATGTTTATGTCCCTTCAACCTGGATTTTTGCCCAAAATATGGAGTTTGGACTAGTTTTATAGTAATATTCCCCCATGTATAATCATTTCTATTATACTTCGAAGTATTGATGATGTCTCACCTATAATTTCCCATGCAAATGCCCATCCATTACAATGATCATTCCAATTTTCTTAAAGTTTATACTAATCAAATAACCTACAGCTAAGCAAACTGCCTATTTGACTAATCTCACCTCATGTATTGATAGCCACAATTATCCTACACTAATTCAATTAAGTCTAAAATAATAAACATACAAATTTTAAAGAAAAGAAATCTAATATTAAGTAAATCAATTTCAAGTAATATCAATTAGTCATTAAATTTCTTCATATGAAATTCAGGAAGTATGAAGTAATTCTACTTTAAAAAAAAAGAATAGCCATTAAGGCATATTGCAGGAGTAGAGTTTAAATTGATAAGCATTATGTAGTAATGCAACTTATAGCCTAACAGCCCACTCAACCAAAATTTAAATCAAATAAAAGTTAATTCAAGCCCCAAAGAAGGTAATGGAGAAACAGAGACATTAAAAAAATTATAGATTCAAAAAAGTAAACAGACATTGGAAGTTGCCTTCTTTTTAGTACAAAAGGCCATTTAGACTAAGAAAGGGATAAAAGAAAATATTTGATTATAGAAATTTATAACAGAAAGTTGAGGAAAAAAAATAAATGAGACCAAAAGACAACCAACCATTAAAAATAACAGAACAGGAGAGAGAGAAAACAAAAAACCCAAAAATTATAATGTAATTATTAAGTTTAAAAGATAACCAACCATTAAAATTTAGGTAGGATTTGAAATCCTAGAAACTATATGACAAAAAGTTACTATTGTGAAACCCACAGTTGGTACACTCATCCATGGATCTCAATAAAAAAAAAAAATACATTTGAGCAGTTCATTGAGCTGCAAAGATAAATTTTCAATAAAAACTGGAAAATTAACACCAAAGGGTGGGTGCACGCACATATGATAAATCAACAGCTATTGTACATGAAACACTTTATGCTAGGGACCATAAACTAAATATACAAAACTGGCTTGAAATTGTAATTAGCAATTATACAACCCTCACTATCACAAAGTAAAATGTCTTAAGAATCAACCAACACAAACACAAATAAGTGAAATTGATTAGAAAACATAATGAACAAAAATTTGAGGAGATTTCCAACTTTCTATAAGGCTATTGGAACATTTGCTGTATAACACCAAAAGAACATTTGCTGTTATAACCAAATTAATAAATTCCGTAAATACACCCATGAGTACAGAATGTTGACCAACAAGTTTGATCACCCCAAAACTTAATTTCTGCATTTTGATTGAACAGTACACTAAGACAACAAATAATCAAGTGAAGTTTATGAAATACAATCCCTAAAAATGAGTGTAAATATTAAAGTATGAAAATGCAGAACTGAAATAGGCAGGAAAATTTTCTAACATGTTCCCAATTTTCCTGAAGTTCCAAAAGATACTGATAATATGTGAGACACTTAGCATGATGTACAACAACTAACTTTCTTTTATCAAGGCCTTTGTTTTATAATGCCAATCACTTCAAAGAAAAACATGTCATTTGTGAGATATAGCAAAAAGATGACCATTAGTCACGTTAAATAACATAGACCAAAGCCTGAAATTCACTATAGCAAAAACTTAAGTGCCAAATCTGTTTTACTTGGCAGTATTAAGATATGACCATTCACCAATTTAAACTCAAGCATCAAGATTGATGCAATAATCTAAATATATAAAAATTACGTAGAATGTTGTTAACTACTACAATTAGTCATATGCAAAAGAACCCAACATTTGCAAATCAGAGGGCATAGAACCAAAGTCTTATTAATCGGATTTATGGATTTAACAACACATAAAACCATTTTTTTTAAAAAACCAATTACAACAAAACTTAAATCTCATGATGAAAACATAAAAGAACTAACAAAAAAAAAACCAAAAATTGAACATGCATAACAGAATGAACAACACATTCATCACAGGAAAAACGAAATCAAAAGGGCCTAAACAAAAATGGAACATAATAATAACAAAAGCGAATATATTGAATTGAACCAAAAAAAAAAAAAAAAAATCAACACAACAATTGAACAAACAGAACTAAAGAAATTGTAAAAATAAATTGGAAATTAAGGAAAAAGGTAGCATATTGGCATCAATGGAGGTAGAAAGGCATTTTAATGTTCAATACCTTCTTATTCTCTATGTTCCAGGGTTTAATTTTTTAAAATTAGAGCAACTACAAACGAAAAACTTTAAATATATACTGCAAAAACCTTAACAACAATGGTAGAAGAGACATGGGAAACGAAAATATAAATAGGGGAAAATATTTCAACAAAAAATTAAAAACAACATAAATGAAATGACAGAACTTTATTTTTTTGGCAACACATAAATCCAAGTTCTTTAGCACCAAAATCGATTTCACTTTGAGAGAAATCATCAGTAAATCTACACTCTACAGTAATTTTCAAAACCCTAGAAATGGTAATTGAGTAGAAAACCAAAAGAGGGGAATAAGCATGCCTGCCTTCTGAATTATCTTCTGAATAGCCTGTTGTTGCAGAGACGAACAAAGTTCCTTAGCTTTCATTGTTGCAGAAGACGAACAGAGTTCTATTTTTTGCTTCCTTTTGGATTTTCTTTTTTCGTGTGCTTGTTGGCCTGGAACACGGTATGCTGATCTGCGTGTCTATGGAGTTGCAGCAAAGAAGTGGAATTAAAAGTGAGTTTGAAATTTCAATCGGGAAATATAGGGCTTGTGTTTTATTTTGTTTTATTATTTATTTATTTTTTTGTGGATTAGCGGCTTAGTGTTTTTATAGAAATATGGTTTGCATTTTTTTTTCTTCTGTGGATAAGCGGTTTGGTTTATTTATTTATTATTTATTTATAGAAACACGTTTGATGAAAGTGTGTCTTCAAATGCACCTTACGGTATTTTAAAGAATTAACTTATACATGGTAGCATTTTAAGTGGTCTTTTTTTCTAATATGGCAGCACCTCCTTAAAGCTTCTACTGTTATATATAGTATTAGATTAGATATTTTTTAAAAAATAACAAATAGATCGACCTAGTAAAATTTGACCTAGATTTGATAATCCACCCAAACCTAAAAAAAAAGTATGGGTATAGGTAAAAATTTTTGGAACTAAGAAAAAGAACAAGTCACCCCTTACCTGACTTGCTAAAATGGTAGGTCGAGTTAGTCGATCCTGCTAGTAACATGGGTCAACACCTAAATATAGAGTAGGTTACCCAAATACAAAGCCAAACGCATCCAATTTGTACCAAAATACAATCAAATGCCCCTATCCCTTTAGATCTAGATCTTTTGCCAGATCCTGTTTTCTGGGTCGAAGACAAAACTTTATTCTAAAGATTTTAGTAATAATTTCAAAAAGGAAGAGAGAAAGTGATAGGAGAGAAGAAAAATTGTTGGGGATAGATAATTTTAACAAGAAATGACTTATTACTCATGTGTCAAACTTAAGTTGAGTTTATTTTATTTTAATTTTTTATAAAAGGGGGACTATTATTTAGTTATATATATATAAGAGTTTATACAATAACAGAAAATTCAAGCCTTAAGGGATACAGTCTACTAGTCCCGAGGTTTTCCATAACCGTACAAAAGGTACATATACAAAAGTGGGACAGGTATCGTAGATTTCCAAAAGGCATTGTTGTTGGTTTCCCCTCTTTGCTAAAGCATCTGCGTTGCCATTAGCTTCACGGAAGATGTGGCACACCTAGACGGTCTAGTCGTGTTTCATATATAACTTGAACCCATTATACATATAAATATATATATATATATATATATATTGGCTTTTTTATTTTGTGTAAATGTATCGAGAGTTTTTTGTAGTTTAACAGGTGTTTATTACAGTGAATTTTTGTTTTTAAAAGTAGTTTTTTCACAATTTGTGAAATCTTGTTGATAAAACTTATTTAGAAAAACAAATGCCATCAATTATAAAAATATAGGTTTGGTTTATCTCCAATACTTTTTTAACTGGATGTCTCCTTTTATTTTAAATACATAATAGCAAGTAGTAGTGTGCTTTAATCTTCACATTTTATTTAGTTAGTAGGTGATGTGGCAATTTCTCATTTAAAAAAAAAGAAAAAAAGAAAAGAGATTTCAGTTAAAAAAGTAATGGTAGTAAGAGAAACTTTTAAAATATTAATGTGCTTCCCAAGGATCAAATAAAGATGAGCTAATAATTAGCAACTCCAATAAATGTTCCTTGAACAAATAAGTCGAATATTAATTGATAATGATGTTTAATTGTAAAGTTGAAAGTTCATGAGGCCCATCTACTAGCCTTAAGCACAAAAATATACATTAATAAAAGTTGTTGTATTTGACCCAAAATCCTGATGAGTAACTGTCACGCCCCGAATCCAACTATAAAGATAGGCACGTGACAACCGCCGCACGCTTATAAAGTAAGCACCTTACAAGTGTGCAAGGCCTCTTAGCAACTAAAATTTATCCTCAAAAATTATATCAATTAAATCCAAAATACCTTAACAATTTCTTTATGAATAGATCTCCACTAATTTAATAGGAACAAAATCCAAACCTTATGTACATAATGCTAATTGGCTAATAAATATAAAACTATTCGAAGACCATTCAATCCCAAAATCACTAAGCTTCTTTTCCCGGTCACAACACAACATCAGAACTCCTAAAACTTGTTATTCTTAATAATTTGAAATTGGAGGGGAAAAATGGGTGAGTTGAAAACTAAATAAGTAACCAAAATCCTAATAAGTTCTATTAAGCAAAAGATATGTAAAGTAATAAGGTGTAATATGAGCCTTCAAAAGTTATAATATGCTATAGGTTTTCAAAAATAACTAAAGAAATTTCATAGTCTTAAAATAATAAGTTGCAAATAGATCACATACTTTAATCTTACAAATTTATCATAGATGGTTTAGAAAGTAGTCAGTTTTTTCATATATCAAAAGCTACAACTTACAATAGGTTCTAAAAATACATAAGCAATTTTAATGACTCAAAATAACTCAAATACTCAAACATTTTCAAAATCACATATGTAGTTTTAAGGACTCAAAATAGTTCAAATGTTCAAACGTAATTCATATTCTTAACAATTTTATGACTATGGTCATGCTATATCCCCGTGATTGGGCATTAGAGTACCAATGAATAACCCCCATTGGTTTAGGTATCAGAGTATCAATGAATAACCCCCATTGGTTTGGGTATCAGAGTGCCAATGAATAACCCCCATTGGTTTGGGTATCAGAGTACCAATGAATAACCCCCATTGGCTGGGTATCAGAATTAATTCATAGTTAGATTATCCATAATCATATATAAGAAATCATAGTTTCCACCAAAAATATATCTTATTCAAATACATATATATATATATATAATCATATATTCAATATTCAAATCTATTTGTGATATTTCTATATTCTTTACTTTAAATCAATATAGCTAAAAAAAACAGCTAAATAAAATAAATCTTATATTCAATGCTCATATATATTTTTGAAAGTTCTTTATTATTTACTTTGAATCAGTATTGCTAAAAACAATTAAGTAAAATACATCATATATTCAGTAATTAGATATATTTGTGATAATTCTTTACTTGAAATCAGTAATACAATTTGAAATAAAAATTCTCACAATTATAAACAATTTTCAGTAGTTAAAAATACATTAATATAAGCAAAATAAAACTCAATTAGGATAAGGTTACTTACCTCCGAAAGAAACTTTTTCCTAACACTTCCTCTAAAATCCTTAGATATCACCTTTAACAATTTTCAAATATTTTTACTCAATAATCAAATAATTAAAAAAAAATAACTTATAGCGATACCCGGCCAACAGAGAGACTACTAAAATATCCAATAATTTCTCTTTATTATCTCAAAATAAAAATCCATGTATTCAATATATATATATAAATCCTATGCTACCACTAACAAAGCCTAGGATACCTAAAATCATTTAGAGTCAAAAGCACTTCTTAGACCATCTTCTATAGTTCTACATGTGTTCCTTCTTTCTTTTCTTTTTTTTTTTTTCATTTTTTTCCTACTGCCACTGCCATCTCTAGTTTTCTCTTGGCATGAGGACAAATCTCTAACACAAGCTTTATTGAAACTCTATTCTTCCTCTACCAAGTCAACAATAATAATATATTAGAAAGAAGTTGACGTTCCTTCTTTGCGTCAAGCATTTTTTTTTTCCTCCATCAACCCGATTCAATTCCTTAAGAAAATTTCGTAGAACACACCCATGCAGCCATGGCTAAAGAAAGTCTCACTATTAGCCAAAATACTCACATAAGAAAATATTTTAATACCTCATAAAATCTAAATTTGATAAAAGAATAAGATTTCTTAAGCTCTTTCCTCAAGAGTGTAATCAATCCCTCTCTACTTCAGTTCTTTGAGTAGTCTCCTCTCTCAAAATATCTTTATCATTATACGCTGACTTAAAAATTAGACTGTGTATAACTAGGGTTTCAACCTTATTTTCTAAAAAACCCCTTAGCAATGTTAATTATAAGAATTGACCCCATAAACCAATTTACTTAAATACCCCTCCTTTTAAATCCTTTTTTTTTCTTTTTTTTTTTCGGGTATTACAGTAACCTAAGCTAAAACAAATTTGCTAGCTACATTTAATGCTTTTTGCATCCCACAAATTCAGTAAGTTTTTTTTGGGGGGGAGGGGGTGGGGGTGGGGGTGGTTCCCCTTCAACAAATCTCCAAACTTGGAATTGGCCAAAGATTTGTCCAAAGGATGTGGCTTAGCTCCAGTACATTTTTTAACTGGAAATGTCATTTTTTTAAAAATATACAATAACAAGTGATAGTGGGTTTTAATCTTTACATTTTATTTAGTTAGTGGATGATGTGGCAATTTCTTATTAAAACAACTGATTCTATTATCCAACTAAGAATAAAATTATAGATTACTAGTTGCTAACTCGTGCGATGCACGGAAAACTATTGAAAAATTTATTAATTTTAGTTTATATTGAATATTTATTTATGGTAGTTTAAAATATTATTTCAAATCTTCATTTAATTTTATTTTAGTTGGAATAACTTATATAATTAAATGAAATGCTTATGAATAAGAGATGACATTAATAATATACTATATATATTTAGTGATTATTCAAGATATCATTCAAATATGACGATTTTTTTTTTTATATAAAAAAAGAACAATATTAATACATTGAAACACAAAATACTATAGTGTCCAATAGATATTACAACTTTAAAACTAAAACATGAGTAGTGATTTTTAATGGACTGGGGTAATAGCACAACTTTTAGTAGAAAAAAATTTGATTTAAAATTTTTTGGAGTAACATTGCAGTAAAAATGCCGTAAGGAAGCAAGAAATTCCACTGGATAATGTTACAAATACGTTTGGGTTTTTTTTTTTTTTTTTTTTTCATTGAGCAGGTACATCACTGTTTAGTAGAGTCTTAATATATGGAGGATGCTCCTCCATCCAATACATCATTGTCTAGCAAACCCAACCAATTCTTTGCTTCACATGCTATCTTCTCTATTGGTCCGTTTGTTTAAGGAAAGCCATAAGAGAAAAATATATTCCTAATAGAAGAACCAAGTAGTCTAACATCATTTCCTTCTACTATTCTTGCACATAAAGCTCCTATACATTGACTTCCACTATCATTGTACCCTCAAGCCACACCATCCATTGTTCTGCAATTTCTTGATGGCAACATTTACCTTGTAACATGAACCTATAGAAGGCCATGTACACTTTTCAACAGGCTATCTAGACTGATTATTTCTCTAAGCTTCCATATATTCCATAGCAAGTGTACAGGTTGTTTGCACAAATCCACTACTAACTTCAAAGTTTCACCCACATGCCTTTGGTTCCGATTTGACCATAATAGCCAACCTCCACCTCCATGACATGCCCATTTTGTTTTATCCAACTTAACAGCTCAAAATAAGACATAATAAATCTGTACCATAACAAAATATTATGAACATGTATAAGGCAAACAACCATAAGTACTAAGCAAAAAAACTTTTTTCTCCCACTTGAAGCACAATTTATGAAACTCAAACATTCAAAAGAGGCAATCATGGAGAGAACCCATTATGCATTAAGCAAAAAAGTATAGAAGTAGAAAAGCAGTCCCCTGAGACTTAAGGGAAGCTCAAGGCAACTAATACAAAACCTCAATGTAAGGCCAATCTTAGGACTAAGCAGTAAGCACGGTGCTCAAAAACTTTCAAAAGCCATAGCATGTCAGTTCAAATGAAATGCAAGCAATGGGAAGGGGACAATGAAAAAGTTAAAGATAGTTGATTTCTAAAGACCATGTTGTCATAGCAACTAAAATATGCTAGCACAAAGTTATTATTATAATGCAACTCAAATTAGTCAAAAAAAGAACAATAATTATGTCAACAAATCATCAAAGAAAACCAAAATTTGCCTCATTTGTGTCACATAATACAATCTTTTTGAGGCATTTTATCAAACACACCATGCATATAGCAAACAAAAGTTGATAGATTTATACGCATATAAAATGAGAAACAATTTGATAAACCACAAACCTTAAGTAACATTGTACAATAATCTAAATAAAATACAAGTTCTAGAACTCAAGTCAGATCTAGCGGTTTAGGAGTAGTAACTACAATTTTATAGTAACTACTATGCTCTCTTTGCAAAGGATACAATGTTGAAGCCTAATTATTATTTTGTATGGTTATATGTTTGACAACCCTATCTTAGCCCTCAACCATACGACCCATTGGTTATTACTAACAATCATAATATTGCAAAAGGAAAATAACTTTTTTTTTTTTTTTTTTGAGAAACTAAAAGGAAAATAACTTGATGCCCTTAAAATTGGAACTCATATGCACTACTATTCAAGATTAATACCTTATAGATAAACAGAGAACAAAAGGCATATTACAAATGAATCGATTTGAGGACAAACGCCTAAGCATTCTATCAAACACATGTTCAGCAATCTCAAACAACTATACTAAACAACCCTAACCTTCAAAAAAAAATCCCACGGAATCCAAAATAGCAGCAGCCCCAACATAACATTCCATAGGCTATCATATAAGAAGACCCAAAGATTATAATAATTCATAAAAATGGAAAACCAATGTAAACGAAGACGACAATGACACTATATATCAAACCAAAACAAACCTAGAATTGAAATCAAATAGAAGAATCACAGGAAACCAAAAATCCAATAAAAATTGCAAAAACAAAAAAAAGGGAAAAAGAAAATCTAATAACAAAAAATTCATGATTCTTCTTTGCCATAGATTTGACAACAAAGGAAGAAGAAGAAGACGTGGAAATCTGTAAAGAAAAAAAAACAAAAAACAAAAAAACTTAAATCCAGACAACCCATAGCCACAAACCAACAAAATTCCATGAAAACAAAAACAAAAAAAACTTAAATCCAGAGCAACCCACAACCATAAACTAACAAAATTCCATGAACAATTGAAGCAGATAGAGAGAGAGAGAGAGAGAGAGAGAGAGAGAGAGAGCAATATATAGAAATTATGCAGAGAAAAAAACATGTTTTAATTACCTCAAAATAATTTGCCGACCTAGAATATGATGGGCTGGATTGAGCGACGATGGAGTGGCAAAGAGGAATCGATGCAGTGGCGGTGATCCATGGTGGCAGCGGCAGTGGGAGGATCTAAGTTTTGGGGTGCCAGCATATATTAGAAAACAGAGTGGTTGTGGGGTTTACGCTGAAGAGGGAGTTGTATACTTGTATTGGGTTTCTCAATTGATAAATTCTAATATAATAATAAAATGTTAAAAAGAATTAAAAAAAAAAAAGGTGACGTGAAGGCTGAAGGGGGAGTTGATTGGGGTAGGGTTCTAAATTAATAAATTTTAATATAATAAAACATTAAAAAGAATTTTAAAAAAAGAAAAGTGATGTGGAAAATTATGGAGCTAGCAAAGGTTTCGGTTTTATATATATACTAGTCGCTAACCCGTGTGATACACGGAAAAGCTATTGACCAAAAAAGAAAAATCCAACAATGAGTAAATAGACATTTTGCTAGTTAATATTTTTTAAAAATGAAGAAATATTTAACTTCTGTGCTTTTCCATAGTTTAGAAGTGTTTTCTAACATAGAATGTTGTTGATTTGCATGTGCATAGTTACCGGAACCTACAAAGTAATTTACAATTCTTAAATTAACAAAGCAAAACTCCCAATAGTTATATATATACACACACACAAAACTAAGATACATTGCAAAGATAGACCATGATATGAGAAAGACACACTAAGTTTCAAATTTTAGTAGCAATATGACTTTCTTGTTGTAATAATAATATAGGCAATTCAAAATATGGAACAATATCAAAATTACCATACCTAATTCCATTATCTTTTATGTTGAATCCCAATAGTTATATATATACATGAGTCTTTTTTTTTTTTTTGAGTCCTATCAGAATTTTTGTTTTCTTTTTATTTAAATAATGCTGATGTCTAAAAAAAGTCTAAGGCTTCGGTTATATGTAAGAAACAATTAAGCTCATCCTTTAAAAATTTTAAATAGATTATGTCTTACCTTAATGTTTTCCCTGTGGTGAGGACAAATAGAATGAAATAGGTGCTTCATGCTAAAAAACTTTCTTCTAGTCAAATACCAAACTTGTTAAAATTTTAGTAAAAAGGAAAAACTCATCAAGAGGAGTAAGAGAGAAGGAAATTACGCAATGAAAAACCACAATGAATGAAGAATTGATTTCGAATTTGAACTTCCAAAGAACATCATAAATTTCAGCCATAGGTTCAAAATGCCAAGTTAAACTTGTTGCTGAACACCTAGCAAATATAGCCAAGAAATATAAATTTATTAATCTACATGTGAAATTTTTAAATGGACAACAAATTTTTTTTTAATACTTATTGAGAAATAAGATAATCTGCGATTTTTCATAGATTTTTTTTATAAGTAATGTAAAACTTTTCCTAGATTAGTTGAATTAGATCACAAATGAAAACTCTAGAAACCAATTTCATACCTCTTTTTTTGTGTGTGTGTGTTGATTTGCAGTAAAAACAAAACAAATAAGCAAATAAAATTTTCAACTAAATAGAAAAACCGTAACATTGATTTGATTTCTCGATGAATGAGTCAATTTGGTCCAAAAATTGCATGGTAGTGACAGGAGAATGAGTCAATTTGGTCCAAAAATTGCCGATGGCAAGTGCCAATGATAAATACACACACACATATATATATATATATATATTAATTATAAAATCAGATATACCTCATCATTGTTTGTTGTTTGAAAAAGAAAAGTATAGTATCAGATTATTCGTCATATGAATCATGTTTTAATTTTTTAACAATTATATAAAAAAAATGTTTTCACATAATTAAAAAAATAAAAACAAAAAACAGACATGAAACCCATTGCCTTACCCATTACGTTTACGTTTAGCAGTTTAGGGTTCATGGAGAAAGAAATATCAAGATAACAGAGATGGATTGCAAAAATATATTTTCTTCTCTTTTTTTCTTTCAAGGATCTGATAAGCAAAAGATGGATTGCAAAATACTTACCATGTGTATAAGGATGTGTGGTAAATCTTGAAGCGATAATTGGGTGATGCTACCGAGTGTTTAGGGCTTCCTACACAAAAACTTTGGCTAAGAGATGAATACCTGGAATGGCTGCTGTTCAAGTTCATCATTGTTCGAAGACTTGTAGTGGGAAGTATATGTGCCCATATCTACAACTGGAAGCTTCTCTCCAGGCAAAAAATCTATTTGGAGACATCATTCGGAATAGTATTAGGGGAGTCTTCCAATGTCGTCATCAAATCCTTGGGAAGCATCTGGAATGGACATATCAATATCTTCTTTTTCTTTCACCAGTTCTTTATTTTGATCCTTCTCAGCAAGCAAAAAGATGCAAAGAGTTTTCTTGTTTGTACCACTCTCAAATAGGATCTTCTCCTGGGAAGGCACTCCATCATCAATGCAGACATCTTTCACAACACTTGAGAGAGGGATAGGTTTGCTAGGGTTTTGAGGTGGGAAGAAAGGAGTTATAACGTGAGTCTGTCTCTCTTCTTGAATCCTAACGTGAGTCTTTTTAATGATTATAGTCTAATTAATGATTATTTGAGTCTAAAAAAATGTAAGTTTAAAATGCCAACGTGGAAAATCGTGAGAGCTTCAAAGGTTTCGGTTATATATTTATATATATAGACTATGTTTTCTTAAATCCAACAATCAAACGCTGTAGTCCTTTTGGATATGGAAAATAAGGGTCTTCTTAATCCATTATAATTCCCAAAGAGTGAAACAAGAATAAACCAATTTCCAACTCCCAACAATCAGTTCTACCAAGCTTACCCGGTTTAGAGCAAATATATACAACAACTCAAAAGTAGGAGCATTTGCGTGCATGTGTGTGGTAGTACAAATATAGTCCTTTCTCTCTCCTTCATCACCTCTCTCGCTCCTCTTATCTTGTGGCATTAAAGTTGTCTACCTGTATTTTGTTCATCACTTTAATGAAAATTCTCCTTGAATTATAACAAATTGGTGAATTTGCATGATATTCTCTATTTTTGTACCATTAACCCTATATGAGTGAGTAGTGGGTCTGACTCTTCGCATTAGAACCCAAGTTGGTTAGTCTCAATTTGTTATTCTTAATCTCGTTCCAAAACTGACCTCAACATTAGTTTTATCCTTATCATGCGGAAAAAACAATAAAAGTTGAAAATAATATTAAAACTCCATATTTGTTCCTTTTCCTTCCTCATTTTCCAAGTGTGTTGTAGACACTCGATTTTGCATGGTTTCCAAATCAGATTGTCTGATTGAAAGATATTGCATGATCAAGTTTGCATGGTCTACATGCATTTTGTTTGTGTGGAACCAACTACACATGATTAATTTAAATTAATTCTGATTGGTTAGACAATTAAAATTAATTAAATAATTTTGTGATTGGTTGTTATTTAGTGTCAAAAATAGAATTGCTTGCATCAGAATAAAGTGGATAATCAGATAATAACAAAATTGTGGATAATCAAGACTTTTTGGAGTGTTCATCTGCAAGATAATCATTATTGTAAAGACCTGAATCATTTGAAAAGGGGTTTAACTTTTAGAATACAGATTAAAAACACGTCTAAGTGCAAGTCCCGGCTTAAAAAAACCTTAAAAAATGAGTCCAAAGTGGACCAAAATTTAAACGTAGGTCCAACACCTAAAAGGGCCATCCAATTGTCACAAATGCAAGGACCGGCTTGAGGGCTTCTGGATTGAGATAAACCTTTTTCAATTTTTTAGAGATAAGGATGCGTCCTAGTTCGTATTCTGATCATTTAGCTAATTTTTTGAAGCATTCCAACCTCTATAAATAAAGGATGCCTCTCAAAATTCAGCACACTTTTTCACGCTTTCTGAACCCCCCCTCTTTTTGGCTCTTCTCTTCTTTTGAATTCCCCTTTACGTTAAAGATGTTTTAGAGGCTCTTGCCTTAGGAATATCTTTTTTGTAAGCGAAGTATTTTAGGCTTCAAAGAGTTGAATAAATTTCTTTGAATCCTAAAATATTCTTTCACTAAGAAGAGAACGCTCATGCAAGAGGTAATCTATTTTTTTTTTTTTCTAGTCTTCCCATTAATTTTGTTGATGATGCATGTTTGATTATTTCTGATTCTTGATATATTTGCCATGTTTTGTTTAAAAATTTTCTTTAAATATGTTCTTAGATGATTTGTTTTGTGAATTTTCTCTTGAATCTCAAACTCTGCTAATTCTCAAAGATCTCTTTAAACTAAAATCTGATCTAAATTTTTTAGATTTGATTTTTAACACATAAAACTAATCTGTATTTTCATTAAATACAGATCTGATTCTTTTTTAACACATAAAACTGATCTGTATTTTCATTAAATACAGATCTGATTTTTTTTTAACACATAAAACTATCCTGTATTTTCATTAAATACAGATATGATTTTTTTAACACACAAAACTGATCTGTATTTTCATTAAATATAGGTTTGATTTTTTTATGAAAAGTTTTCTTTGTGACACAATTGCAGATTTTGGAATTTAAAAGAAGAAATTAAAAATTAAGTTGAAGTCTTTTTTTAAAATATGTGATGCATGTAGAATAAGTTTATCTCATGAGTGTGAATTCGCTTTCAAAATGTCTTTTTTATTTATTTATTTATTTTTTAATGTTATGTCCAACAACAGACAACAAATCTGGTTTTTTTTATACAAACCAAAAATCATTTTTTTTAACTGTCCAACAAGAGATCTAATTTTTCTTGATAAAATCACTATTTTTTTTTTAATTTACACAAAAACAAATCTGACATTTTTTAATAGAAATCTTGTTCTTTTTAATTACATCATAACATATATTATTTTTCTTTACAAATCTAATTTATTTATTTTTTCGTAAAAACAGATCTAATTTTTCCTTACAAATCTTTTTTTTTTTTATTCGCAAAACAAATCTGAATTTTTCTAAAAAAAGAGGACACATTCATAAGATAAATTTACTTGAGTTAGTTTTGGTCAAGTGTTTGTCATGTATGTTCAACGTATCATTCATGTTATACAAAAAAGGGTATATTGGTCAATAGAGTCTAGAAGACTAGACTTTGTCTGGGAGGAATGGGTGCCTAACATCTTCCCTTTCTATAACCTAGCCTCCAGGCTTAGGATTTTTGGATTGGTAGATTAGTGTCTTATTTTTTTTTCTTAATTTTTGGTAGATTGTAACTAGGAACAAAAGCTTTGTATTCTTTTACATAGATTGTAACTAGGACCTAAAGCCTTGTAAGGTTTAATTTACCAAGATTGTATTTATCATTATTCAATCAATGAGAATGAAGTATTTTGGTCATGTGTTTTGTATTTTATTTTTGCTTTTTTTTTTTTTATATAAAAAATAAGTGGAAACTCCACACCACTTACCCAAAAAGAGAGGCGCCCTTAAAAGCACTTGAATCTCTATTTTTGAGAGCACCATTTCTCAAGAAGTTTGCGGTCTCTTACAGTGGCAACTTCGCTGGGGAGGTCGAGGGCTAAGTTTCGTGTTAGACTTAAGTGACCAACTATATACCCTTGTCTTTCGCATGATTTTGCATGATATTGTTGTTTGTTCATTTATTTATGTCTTGAGATGTCTGTATGATATTTTTGTTGTTGTTTGTGTTGCCATGTTGATTGTTAAGAGCTTTCCCTAACTGTCATAGTGTGTGCCACCAAAACAACAAATATGTATGCACCCATCTCAACATATGGTGGTAGTAACCATGGATCACCCGTCTTTATTAGATTCGGGTACCCAGTGGTGAACTCACCAACTTATTGCCCAAAGTCACTGGATCTTTTCTTGTTGACTATAAAGGATAGACCATGCCGTTCGAACTAACACAATGTTCGTTACATTACAAGTTGGGAGGTGTAATGTCCTAACTATGGGAAACAATAAAACAACATATCCACCCTAAATGTAATGACTTAGAACCGACCTTTAGAATTGCATTGCATGTTGTGTATGTTTGTCTGGTTGATTGAATGATGTAGATGGGGACTTAACTTTAATTGACCCGACCAACCCTTTTCTTAGGGAAGAATTTTGTGAAGATTCGAAGGAAGGCTTCAAAGAGAACCCAAGACAGACACTCAAGCTAGTAGCTCCACTTCCAAGCCTATTACTCCCATTACGGTACTGAAGCTTGTGAGCGTAGAAGACACTCCACTGTTGCAACATCACAATCCTATATTCGACCAATAAGACAGTTCAAGCCACAAGAATTTTAAAGATCCCAACACTATGGTAGAAGGGGGTGAGCATCTGAACACTGAAGAAACTTATGGTGCCGCAGTTTCAGAACTTGATGAGTAATTAAGAAGAAAACAAGGCTGACCATAATCCACCAACTATGGAGAGTGAGAAGAAGACCAACGAAAGGATGATCAAGATGGAAGAGATGATCAAGAGAGCTTGTAAGATGGAGGACCTCATGGACTACCAATCACTCTCACTTTTCCTCGATGTGAGATTGCCTCCCAAGTTCAAGATGCCAACCTGATGAGAATTAACAAGCATTCAAAAATCCATTGCATGTTCCAATTGGGCCTATTACTAAAGCAAGATCCAAGAAGATCAAAGAAGCACATAATGGGCTAATTCAAGAGATTTGGGCTGATTCTAACGCAGGACATTCCAAGCTTGGCCCAAAGGAAGATGAAGGTGTAATAAATTTAATCCAATCTATTGAGGGCTGATCTGGCTTAATTGGGTGTGATTTATGGCGTGGATTAATGGCTGATTGACTTTCCAGCTCCATATTAGTTAATAGACAAGATCACTTAATGGGCTGATTCAAGAGATTTGGGCAGATTCTAATGCAGGATATTCCAAGCTTGGTCCAAAGGAAGATGAAGGCGTAATAAATTTAATCTAAGCTATTGAGGGCTAATTTAGCTTAATTGGGCGTGATTTATGGCGTGGATTAATGACTGATTGACTTTCCAGCTTCATATCAATTAGTAAACATTTTTCCTGTTCTGGAGCTTCTAATTTCTGACCAGATCTACCTTAATTTTAGACTTTTATTATTAAGAACTTTTTTTTGGCTATTTTCCTTTTTTGGATCTGCTAATTTT
This sequence comes from Quercus wislizeni, assembly GCA_023055345.1. Lineage (NCBI taxonomy): Eukaryota > Viridiplantae > Streptophyta > Magnoliopsida > Fagales > Fagaceae > Quercus > Quercus wislizeni. Next base: position 37,788,949 of record JALGQJ010000002.1, read on the forward strand.
AGACCAAATCAACTTTTATTTAGGGTTTTATTATTTAGTACATTTTTTTATATTTTATATTTTTAGTCATGTCTTATAAATAGCATGCACTCATTGTAATAGAGGATGATTGAATAAAAAAAATAAAAAGGTGAGGCTTTACTCTCCTTTTGGTTCTTCAAGAACTGTGAACTTATCAGGGATTCTTCCTTGTGGCGTTCAAACTTTATACCTTCGGTTCATGATTCAATTATAATCATTGGGTTAAGGTTTGTTACTTATACTTTTGGTTCACGTTTCACTTATAAACATTGGGTCAGGGTTCTATCAAAATTTGAATTTTAGCTTTCTTGGGCCAATATTATTTGTTGGGTCTCAAAGCGTGTCGATTGAGGTTCACATCACAACCTTGGACAAGTTCGATGGAACTAGCTGCCCAAAGTCCCATTTGAAGATGTATATAAGGGCCATGTAGCCCTTAGGTGCAACTGGAGAACTACTTGCTCAAATGTTCCAAAACACTTTGACTAGAGCTGCTCTTAGATGGTTCCTTAACCTAGATGATGTTAGATCAAGGAGTTGGGAGGACATTTGCCGCGAGTTTCACAATCAATACAAATACGACATAGAAGTGTATGTAACAAGGAGAGATTTGGAGACCACAAAGCAAGAGTCAAAAGAATCTTTCTCTACCTTCATTACTAAGTGGAGGTCTAAGACAGCACAGATGATGAATAGGCTAAATGAAGAAGAGCAGTTAACCATGATTGTAAAAAGCTTATTGCCTGTATACCATAAATATTTTTTTGCCCAGTATTTTCCTAATTTTAAAGCTTTGATTATTGCTAGAACCCAAATTGAGGATGCAATAAATAATGGCATTATAAAGAATGAGGACCCACCAAGGTTTAAAAAGAATTTAGGATCTAGTTCTAAAACTGCAGAAGTTTCTAATATATACAAAAATGATCCTTACCAACTTATTGCACCTATTGCCCCCATGCCAATATCACAAGGGCCACCTCTAAGGCCCAGGAGGGAATTTCATGAGTTGTATATGCCTGTAAGTCAAGTGTTTGAGAAACTAAAAGCCAAAGGGTTACTAAAGCCATTAGATCCAAGACCAATCCTAAACCCATTGCTTGCAAGGTTTGGTGTGACTAAAAGGTGTGCCTACCACCAAAGCCCTGGCCATGATATTGACAAGTGTTTTGGCCTTCATCATGCAATTCAGGACTTAATAGACAATAAGGTGATTGCACCACCTACACGGCCTAGAGTCACTAATAATCCCTTGCCCAACCATAATTTTGGGAGAGGACCAAGGATTAATTGCTTAATGACTAAAGAGGAAAGTAAAGAAGACTCGTCTCAGTTGATTTATGACCAACTTGAATGATTTATGATGACATGGGAAGAGCTTATGGTAATGACGTCCACTATAGGGTATGACATATGGAGTGAAGATGTAACCAAAACCATAAATTACCTGTCATCTAAAAACAGGGGAAGACACCTTAATCCCCAATCAAATCTCCCAACATCCACAAATGGAGGGAGACATTTCAAACCCTAATCAAATTACCAAGCACCAACATTCGGGGGGTGACACTTTGAACCCCAATCAAATGACCCAAAATCCATAAATGGGGGGAGACACTTCAAACCTCCACATTTGGAGATAGATAACCCAGTAGAAGCCTTGAACAAGGCCACCTAACAAACACCCATTGAGGAGTATAAGGTCCTCAAGCTGTTACAGAAGACACAAGCCAATATATCTTTATAGGGTTTACTTATGGCCTCATACAAGCACCGTCAAAATTTGGTAGACCTTCTCAACCAAATGCAAGTCCCTACAACCAATACTTCTCAAGATCTAAATGCTACAATTGGGTCTATTAGTAGGGAACTCACTATTTCCTACTCTGACAAGGATTTGACGAAGAAGGGGAAGCACTATAATGACCCATTGCACATTACTGTAGATGCCAAAGGCAAGAGGATTCCCATGGTTCTAATTGATGATGGAAGTACCTTAAATGTGTGTCCCTTCAAGACTGCAAGTTGCTTGGGCCTAAGTATTGAAGATTTTGTGCCAACTGATCAGCATGTGAAGGCATACCACAATAGTAGAAGGGAGGTTTTGGGAACTGTAACATTGGAGCTCACTATAGGACCAATGATCAAGAAGGTGGAGTTTCAAGTCTTGAACATAGCTTCATGCTTCAATATGCTCCTTGGGCAACCATGGATCCATGACACAGAGGCTGTACCCTCATCCTTATACCAAAAGGTTTGGTTTCTACATGAAGGTGCCATAGTTATCATATATGGCGATACCTTGACTATGCCAAAGCCCATTTTTGGTATTGATTTTGAGAAGGAGCCATTGACCTTGGACGGCTTTGAGATTGAAAAGCCTGGTTTTGAAAAAAAAGAAAAGAAGAAGAAGTGGAAAAGATCCCTATGGACTTTGCTCCCTATAGCAACAACAACGTGGAGGCAATGATAAGGAGAATGAATTACTTTCTGGGAATGAACTTGGGGAAGACTGTGAAGAAGCCAATTGGTCATGACCTAATAATTCCCATTGCCACACCACCTTTAGGGCTAAGGTATAAGCCCACTGATGATGGCTTGTTAGAGATGGAGGTGAGAAGAATGGCCCGAGCCAAAGCCAAAGCAAAGGGACTTCCTTATCCCCCAGAACCCTTAAAGCCCTATACTCCAACATTGAATGGAAAGTTTGTCAAAACTGGAGATAGTCAATGCTATTGGGGATATCCTAAATTAAGATTTGACCCTGAGACAAGAACAATGGTGCTCGGATTTGAGCTATTATTTGATTGCAACAACAAGCTTCTTGAACTAAAGAAGGAAGACACAAATTGGGTCCTTACTGATTGGGCTGATTACATGGAGCTTGATGAAATGACTACACTTCTAGGAGATCCATTTGCAATATAGAAGAAGAAAAGTACTAGGAAGCTTACCAACATGCATTGAAGAGCCTGTATGAAGAAAGCACAAGTGATAGAGAAGCCCTTAGTGATGATAATGAAGGAAGTAATAGCAAGAGTGATAGTAGTAGTAATTGCAGTAGTAGTAACAATGGGGATGGAGAGGATGATAGCAACAGTGAGAGTGAAAGCAACAATAGTGAAGACTATGATAGCTAATATAGTGGCAACGATTGGGGTGAACCCCCTAGTGATAGAGATGATGAAGATGTAGGACTTTTCTATAAAGATCGCTCTAATGATGATGTAGACTATTATGATGGAGATATAGATGATGATGCTAAAACTAATATAGACTAGTAAATGTGCTGGAGGCTGCAGGAGAGGAGGTTGAAGAGGCCAACAATATAGATTATGATGATCACCCTTATGGGCATCCCTTTGATTGGAGCTGTATTACTGATGTTAGATTAAGGTCCGATCCTCGATCAAGCATGGTAGAGAAATTTCTGAGTTAGGATCATTCCAAAATTCAGAGCTTGGCTCATTGATCCCATACATTGAGGAAAAAGATGATAGACGCTAGATTGGCCACCCTAGACCAAAAGATGATGATCCACAGTTTTAGAAACTTAACACTGGAAGGGAATGAGTCATAATACCTCTCCCAATATATCCACCCGAGTTACAAAGGGAAGCCAGATCTGTTTGGTGAATGGATGGACAGCATAGAGCACTTGGATGCTTATAAGACTGACAAGCCCATAGATATGGAGATTGATTATGAAGGCATGGATTATATGGATGAAGACCCCCTGGTATTGATGCTGAGGGAAGAAGGAACTCGCCGGGAGCCGCCTGCCATCGTTGAAGCCACAATTAAGTTGAAGAATTGGGCATGGGAGGGAGTCGCCTGCCTTCGTTGAAGCCACAATTGAGTTGAACAATTAGGCATGCGAGGGAGCCACCCACCCCATGGAGGACCCTGTCAAGAAGATTAAGACCATCAAGCCATTCACTCCTACCAAAAACATAGTTTCTATTCCTATTAACTCTGTTTTTGCTAGTATTATTGTTCCTGTTAAGTCTTTTGTGATAGTATACCTATAGAGTATGTTTTTGTTGATTCTGTTGAGTCTGTTAAGAACTCTTTTCATTATAATATGATTTTTGATACTGCTTATTTGCTAGCTTTGAATGTTATTATTTCAGAAATTGGTAAAGAAACTCTTAATAATACGAAATCAAAACAAGGTCATTTAGAACCTATAAAAGAAGAAACCCAACCTATTAACCTGGGAACTGATGATGAACCTAAAATGATTCAAGTGGGCAACACCCTAACCATCTTTGAGAAAGAAGCATTAGTTTCCCTACTGACGGAATTCAAAGAGGTATTTACATGGTCCTATGAAGACATGTCGGGGATTGATACAGATATAGTTCAACTTTGCAATCCAACAGATCCAACCATGAAGCTGGTCAAGTAGAAGTTAAGAAGAATGAAACCAGAATGGACTCTCAAGATTAAGGAAGAAGTCGAGAAACAGTACAATGTAGGATTCCTGAGGGTGGTCAACTACCTAGAATGTTTAGCTAATGTGGTTTCGGTGTTGAAGAAGGATGAGAAAGTTAGAATGTGTGTAGACTTCTGAGACCTGAATAAGGTTAGCCCAAAAGATGATTTTCTTTTGCCTCACATTGATATCTTGGTTGATAATACAACAGGGCATGCTTTGCTATCATTCATGGATGGATTTTCAGGATACAATAAGATAAAGATGGCTCCAAAAGATATGGAGAAAACCTCCTTCATTACTCTATAGGGACATATTGCTACAAGTTTATGCCATTTAGCCTTAAAAATGATGGTGTTACTTACCAACGTGCAGCCACTACTTTGTTACATGAATTGATCCACAAAGAAGTAGAAGTTTATGTTGATGACATGATAGTGAAGTCCAAAGATCGTGAGGGGCACATACCAGCCCTATTGAAGTTCTTCGAAAGAATCCAATTCTATACGCTGTGGTTGAATCCCAAGAAGTGCACTTTTGGTGTAACCGTCAGAAATCTATTGGGATTTATGGTAAGCCAGAGGGGAATTGAAGTCGATCCAGACAAAATCAAGGCCATTGTAGAGATGAAGCCTCCCAAGATTGAGAAGGAGATCTGAGGGTTTCTAGGAATGATACAGTACATCAACAGATTCATTGCTTAGCTCACCATGACGTGTGAGCCATTTTTCCAGCTACTTAAAAAGGAAGTTCCCATCGTCTGGAATGAGCAATGTCAAGAAGTTTTTGAAAAGATTAAGAATTATCTAATTAAGCCACCAATACCGGTTCCACCGGTACCTGAAAAGCCATTATTGTTGTATCTCACAACTACGGACACAACAATGGGGGCTTTGCTTGCTCAATACCTAGAGGAGTTTTGGAAGGAGAATGCGATTTACTACATCAGCAAGAAGATGTTGGCCTATGAAGAAAAGTATTCACCACTTGAGAAGACATGTGTAACACTTGTATGGGCAACCTGCAAACTTAGGCATTATATGCTTGCTTTCAAAGTCTTTTTTGATTGCAAGAATGGATCCTTTGAAGTATTTGATGGAAAAGCTTGCGCAAGATGGGAAGATAGCTAAATGGGTTTTGCTTTTGTCAGAATTTGATATTAAATATGTGACTCAGAAATCTATGAAGGGGAGAGCGATTGCTGATCACTTAGCCTACTGTTCACCTAAAAAAGTTGAAGAGATCCAAGGAGACTTTCTAGATGAGGACATCATGGGGATTGAGGTAGAATCATGGAAGATATATTTTAATGGAGCAACTAATCAAAATGGAAGTGGCATTAGAGTTCTCTTAATTTCTCCAAAATGGACACACATCCTATTTTCTAGTAGGCTCAACTTTCCTGCCACTAATAATGCCATTGAATATGAAGCTTGCATTATAGGGTTACGAGCAACCCTAGGTCTTGGAGTAAAGGAGTTTGAAGTATATGTTGACTTAGCCTTGATAATCTCTTAGATTCAGAATAGATGGAAGATCAAGGAAGAAAGGCTGATGCCTTATCGTGAATGTCTTCAGAAGTGGGCCTTGAAATTGAACAAGATCCAATACCAATATGTGCCAAGGATGTAGAATCAGATTGCAGATGCTTTAGCAACAATGACATCCATGATGGATAGGCCAAAGGAAGATGAAGCCAATCTAATAGGTGGAACAAAAAGAAGAGCTAGCTTATTGCATGACAATAGAAGAAGATAAGGAAAATAATGGAGAAGAATGACTAGTTGACCATTAAGAGGTTGTCCACTAATTATATTATTTATGGGGAGAGGCTTTACAGAAGATCATATGATGGAATTCATCTCCTTTATGTGACCACCAAGGAAGCACAACAAATAATTGAAGAAGTCTATGAGTCAAGCTACGGGCCACATATGATTGCACACATGCTGTCATGAAAGATAATAAGGCAAGGGTATTACTGGACTATTATGAAAGCAGATTGTGTAGCTCATGCTTGGAAGTGTCATCAATGCCAAGTTCACAAAGATTTAAAGCACATGCCACCTATGCCATTACATACCATGACTTCACCCTGACCGTTTTCTACATGGGAAAATTCACCCAACAGTGTCCAATGGCCATGAATTCATACTTATTGCTATAGATTACTTTACTAAATGGGTGGAAGCTGCCTCATACAAAGTTTTGAACTTAAAGAAAATTGCTCAGTTTATTCAAACTAATATCATTTGTAAATATGAGGTACCACATGATAATGGGCTATATTTCAAGGGAGAAACGGAAAGGCTACTTCAACAGTTCAATATTCAACACCACAAATCTTCATCTTACCGTCCTTAGACTAATGGAGCAGTTGAGGCTATAAACAAGAATATAGGGCTTGAAGAAGAGCACGAAGAACTACAAGGATTGGCATCTACAATTACCTTATGCACTTTGGGGGTATAGGACATCAAGTCGATCTTCCATAAGAGCCACTCATTATTCATTGTTGTATAGGATGGAAGTAGTCCTTCCTATTGAAATGGGTGTCCATTCACTAAGGATAGTACTGGAAAGTGAAATCCTTGAAGTAGATTGGTTGTAAAGCAGATATGACCAATTATGCATGCTGGATGAGAAAAGACTCAAGGCCTTGTACCACATTCAGGGTTATCAAAGGAGGCCCAGGAAAGCTTTTGACAAGAAAGTAGAACTAGAGATCTGAAGTTGAGGGATTTAGTGTTGAAAGAGATCTGAGCCTTGATTCAAGAGACAAACGGGAAGTTCAAGCAAAATTGGGCAGGCCCATATATTATCAAGCAAATATACTTTGGGGGAGCAGTAAGGATGATGGACTTAGATGCAAACCCTTTCATCGAGCCAACCAACATAGATTAATTGAAGAAATACCACGTCTGAGGTGGTAGTTTGAAAACACCACGTCTAAAGTAGTTGCAAATTATCCTATTTCCATTCATAGGTTCATAAAAAAGTAAAAAGAAGAAAAAGGGGTAGGTTGAAAACCCGAAAGGGTGATCTACGCAAAAGGAGAGTAAAGAAAAAGAGAGAGTGTAAGAGAGCCTACTAGGTTGAAAACCACCTAGGCAAAAATTAAGGCAGACAAAAATGAACTACGTGATGATCTGATCCTTCTGCCAAGGAGGTACTTAGGCAACCATACATTGATCAACTTCCCTAAACCCACCATTTACCCATTAAATTTTTTTTTTCTCTCAAAATTCAACCATTCCATTAAATCATGCCATTACATAAAAACCCAAACTCTAAACCAAAACCATAAAAAAAACCCAAACCCTAAACCAATGCATAAAAAAAAAAATAAATTAAATAAATAAAAAACAAACCTTAAACAGAACCCTTAACCTCAAAGTCCTAAATAATTCCAAAACCTAATAGTTTTGCATCAACTTTGAAAATAAACATGTTCAAAGCCAAAAATAAGAAGATCACTTTGTCTTCAGTCTTTTCTCTTTAGGTAGTTCATTGATTCCATCTGAGTTAGGTACTTTGTCATCTTTGTCCCTCCTTTTAAATTCATAGTTGTCATCATCATGTCTTTCTCAATTGTCTCTAAGAAATTGTTTTCTCATAGCAACTATGTCAGCCTCCTTGTCAGCAATCTTGCCCACCAACCAGTTAGAGTATTCTGTAGTCATCCTGTGAAAGTGAACCTTGACAAAAGATTGATCCACTCGGTCAGCCATCTCCAAACCTAACAACATGTTCCTTATAGAAGTAGGATTTGTGTCCATAGGAGTGAAAGGTTTTCTTCCTTTTCCACTAGGCATTCCTTACTTATATTGGAACTACCTCAAGAGTCTATCCGCCTTATAGGAAGTTGCCCTCCTTAATCCAACTATGAAAATATGATCTGATCCTGGAGACCGCAGTAGAGGGGGGTGGACACTTCCACCATTAACAATTCCATCAAATTGAGGCACTGGATTTCTTGTTCAGAAATTTCACCCAATCGCTTTTAGTTTGACACTTAGTTTTGATGACAGTCCTACTGAAGAAACTGTCAGGACCATAATTGCCAACTGTAGGCCTAGCAATCATATCCAATCTTTCCATCAGCCATATCTGTAAAGTCAAGGGACACCCAAGAAAGTTTTGTGACTTTCCACCATGAAATACAGAGTCCATTCCTAGAAGAGTTTCTGCTAGGATCAAAGAAACAGGTGAAGGAAAATCTAGTTTTGTATCCCATACAAAACTCATAGCGGAAGCGACATTCATGGTTCTATTTCATTCATGATTGATAACATGTATTATGTAATTTTCAGAATTAGAGAACAAGATAGCGTACCTTGGTGCGGTGAAATTCAAAACAAAAGATTAGAAGTTCTTGGAAACACTTTTAATCTTCACTCCAATTCCACTTTACGCCCAAGAAGTGTGGTCTCTCAATCAGTTTCTAAGGGAGAATAATCGAGCGGTTTCACTTGTACATACACACCACTTCACAATGATGATTCTCTTTTAAAATAAATTTCTGTATGTTTCTCCCTTTTATAACTAACTGATTATCTAATTGGGCCGGCCTATTGGGCCTTTCCATTTGGGCTTTAATGTGTGGCTTGGAGTGGGACCAAAAGGGACCAATAAGACACTAGCTCCAATGGGCCTTGGGCTTTTCTGTCAACTCTTGACAAGTCCAAAGTTACCATTAATTATATTTAATACCACTATATAAATATAATTGCACTCTAGGTCTTATTTATAAATTATATCCCAAGACTTTATTATACACGCAACCCCTTCATAAAATATTCGTAGTAATACAAAGTCATGAAGTAGACTGCCACTTTGAAAATTACTACATCTTAATCCTTGAGTACCCGGTTTAATCCTTAAAGTTATTCATCATATATTTATGAAATCCAATTTCATAAATATATACTTTAGTAATTTCTTACTAAAGTGGTTAGGCCTAACTCTCTGAATAACCAAAACCATTAAACTTATCTCAAGGGAATATTTTATATCTCTGTTAAGAGACTATGAATTCCATCTTGAGAATATATGTTCCATCAACACTAAATGTGGTTGCCAAACATACTGAGGTTTTGATCATGCCTTTAGATCTCATTCCTGATATATCAAAGCAACCTACACCTCATGATCAAGTCCATTATTCTCTTAGGATTAAGAGTTCATGCAAATAGGAGTCGTGAGATTTATTATTCATTTGACAGTCGTTAGGAGAATAATAAATCTCACAGCGGTCCAGTTCTATATGTCTTAACTCTTAAAACATATCAACATATCAACTAGAAGTCTCCACTTCCATGATCAAGACAAATCATCTTAGTTGATATGTTATAATCTTCGCAGATGAAATGCCCAATTTCATCACCGACTACGAACCAAAATTATGAGTTTACAAAGAACTTATGATCTATATCTTCTGTGACTAAATCACATAAATCACATACTATGCATCTCATGGACTATATGATAATGTCCAAATATTCATGTTACCATTATTTTAGATAATAATAATAAAGAAACTTTATTAATCACAACATTAAGTCATACATAATGTCATACATAATAACATACATAGCATCATACAATAGGATTTAAGGGTACTAATCCTAACAACAGGATTATCACCATCCTTAATTTGACTCACAACACTTATGACTCAAGCATTTGCAAAACTGGGCCTCCCAAAGTAAAGCAAATTTTCCCATAAAGCAAAGAGCCAAGCCAAAATTTTTTTGCATGTTGTCAGTCACTCCATAAGTGCGTTTGTTAATTAGTATTGAAAAAATTGCATGAAGATTCACCATATGTTCTTCACTCATACTACTGGTAATTGAAGTAAAAAGACCTAGAGCATCAGACAAAAATTCCTTATGCCTAGGATCTCAAGAAACTGCTACGGATTTCTTGCTCAGATCATAACCCAGAATAGTTGAAAATTCTTCAATTGTGGGACAAAGTTTAGCAGTTTTAAATCGGAACACATGATCTTTAAGATCCCAGAACTTCACAGCAGCATGGACGAAGTCACACTTGGTTTTGATGTTCCTCAAATCCTTGATTCCCTCTAAATTTTAGGCTATAAAATTGGTCTTGGCACTAAAATCAAAGTTACGAACCCATTTGTTGATATCATGAATGGTTAAATGAGAAAAATTTTGGTTGTTAGCCATGGATAACTTTTACTTGTGATTATTGTGTCTTGCTAACCTTGATGCAGAGATTCGTTTAGGATAGATGTTAAGATAAGCTACCTTAATCCTTAACTAGGTTTATATAAGTTTCAAGAGTTTATAGTTGACTAGGAAAGTGTTTCATGGTCACAAACGAAAAAAATATTTTTTTTCAAAAAAACTCGAAAATGCAAAATATGCATCAGAAAAGCATGAGGAGCTAGCCCACAATGGGGAATGCCAGTTGGCACTCAACTCCACCAAGGCTCACTTATCATGTTTTATGTTTTCGGGCACTTTTCAGATCCGTTTTTAACTCTATTTAACACTCAAAAAGAAATTTTTTTGGTTAAACTAGAGCATTTAGACATGTCTTGTCCATTTGTAAAAAAGGTCACCTGCATCACTATTTTCAAAAGGATAGAAAAAAAATGAAATCGAGTTTTTCAAAGTCATGTGTTCATCTCTTAAACTAGGGGCATTCGACCATGCCTTATCCCCTCTTTTTGGAACAAGTAAAAATCACTCATTCTTTTCCAAAAAAAGAAAGAAAGGAAACACTTTCGTCGAATTTTGGTTACAACAAAATGTAACTACAGTGACGAATTTTGGTGACGAAAACTTTTTTGTTGCAAAAAGGTACCATATAGTGACAAAATTTATACTTCATCACTATTTATAAAAAAATTAGTAACATTTAGCGATGAAACTTAGATTTCGTCGCTATAGGTTGTGCTGAATTAAGGGTTCCAAACGAAAGTGTAGGTGCAAAACCAAGTGGATCTACAGTGACAAATTTTTCCGTCGCTAAAAGTTCTAGTTTTTTGCGACGAAACACTTTCGTCGCTAAAGGTGCTGCTAGTCATACTATTAGTGATGAAATCCCTTTTCGTTGCTAAAGGAGAAAATTAGTGATGAAAATATGTTGTTGTTGAAAACAAAAATAGAAATTAAAGGTAAGTATCTGCGACGAACTCGGATTCGTCACTAAAGGCAAGCAATAGCGACGAAACCCAAGTCATCACTATAGATGTCCTATATATATCACTTAGCTCCTTTTTTTCCCTCACTCATTCGGCAATACCCACTCTCTCCCTCACACCGATACCCACTCTCCTTCACACCGATACCCACACTGATATAGGTCTCCAAATTGCAGGCGACACTTCGCCTTCCTTTGCATCGGCCATACTTTGCCTTCCTCTGGTGACGCTTTACCTTCCTTTGCACTGGCGATGCTTCGCCTTCCTTTGCATCGGCGACGCTTTGCCACCCTTCGCACTGGTGACATTTCACATCCCCTTTGCGCTGGCGACTGTTCGCCTCCCCTTCGCGCTAATGACCGTTCACCTCCCTTTCGCACCGGTGACCGTTCGCCTCCCCTTTGCGCCGATGATGCTTTGCCTCCCCTTTGACGCCGCCGACGAGTCCCACGATCTCTCTCTCTCTCTACAGGACGATTTTGAGGTTAGGACAAATTGTCAACGCATTAGTAGCAGGTAATGAATCTTCAACCTTTTCGACTGTATAGTTTTCTTCTTGTAATTTTCAAATCTCTTTGTTGCAATTCAGTTTTTTTTTTTTTTTTTTTTTTTTTTTTTTTTTTTTTTAAGGTTATATAGTTCTTGGTCTTCGTTCAATTATTCAATATTATAATTTGTTAGATTTGATTAATTGTACTTTAGATTTAATAAAGAGAATGATAAACTCACTTGAATTATTACTAATTTGTTGTATTTGTTAGAATTGCATTTGGATGTGAGGATCAAATTCAAGAGATTCACTTGATATAAATTTTAACAAAGGATGATGGATTTTAAGTTTTGAGGATTTTGCTCCAACAAAAAACACAAATTTTATGTATATTTTACACTTAAAAATCATTTCAAACCCAACACTTTGTTTTGAAACAGACACAAGTGAAGTAATCTCAAATGTTGTTGTGAACAAGAACTGGACAGTGGACACTGGTATATATAATCATAAAGGTAAGAGTATTCATGGGTCCTTTTATGTTTTGCTTTTCTGTACTCCCTTTGGTTGTTATGTGTTTGTTATTGGTTTTGTTTGTGCTTAAGCTTAAGTACTGAGCTAATTTTGGTTGGGATTTTTTTTTTTTGGTGGATTATCCATTTCTTAGTAAACTAAAAGTTTTTTTTTTATTTATTTATTTGTATGTGGGCTAAAGCTAAATAATGTTATCTTTCTTTTATCTCCATCTCTCTTTCTCTTTGTGGTTGAAGAAATTGTGAGGAACAAGGTGAAGAATACAAGTTAACTTTGGATTTTTTCTGAAAGTTGTAAACTTAGCTTGAGCAAAGTAAGTAAATTCTAGTTAAAAACTTATAAAAATCTATACTAATGATGTTGGAAATTGGATTTGTGGTGGTATGTTGTATTTGAGCATGCGGGTCGCTTGCATGGTGTTATAAGGTGGTTTAAACTAATACTGGGAGTGCTTTTCATTTCTTGCAAATGTGAATGAGTATTGTTGATTAGATGTGATGAATAGTATTTTATTTAATTTCAATACTTGTAAGCATTATAGTTGTGATGTTTGTGATTGGTTTTGTGGTGGGTTGTTGTGTTGGAGCAAGCGGGTAGTTTGCATGGTGTTATAAGGTGGTTTAAACTAATATTGGGAGTGTTTTTCATTTCTTGCAAATGTGAATGAGTATTGTTGATTAGATGTGATGAATAGTACTTTAATTGATTTCAATACTTGTAAACACTCTATACTTGTGATTTTTGTAATTGGTTTTGTGGTGGGTTGTTGTGTTGGAGCAAGCGGGTGACTTGCATGAGTGTTATAAGGTAGTTTAAATTTATATTGGGAGTGTATATTTTTGTGCAATGTATATTTGTTTAAGTATTAATATAGACTTGTACATTCATGAATGTGATAGAGCTTTATCTAAGTAGCTTATAGACTTAGATGCTAGAATACATTATGCATGAGTTGTCCTTATTTTACTAAAGTGGTATTCATCTTATAAGTGTAGTCAAACATGGAATAAAGTTGGATGACAATTGGTAAGACACCCAATGGCAAATTAAGCCATCCATATATTGAAGGGGTTGATGCATTTATTAATTTTGCAAGAGCGGTTGTGGACTTGAGTGGTAATATTATGTGCCTGTGTATTTACTGTGTGAATTGCTATCGACAATCTCCTCATACTGTGTGTATCCATTTGCTTCATCGTGAGATTATACAATCTTACATTAATTGGTATAATCGTGGAGAATCTCATGTCTAAACAAGAAAATTCATGATAATGAAATATCGGATGGTGATCATATGGATGGTATCGATGCCTTGGTAGGTGACCGAATTAGAGGGGAACCAAGAAATGTAACTGAAGATGAGGAGGTGCGTCATTTTGACAAACTTATGGAAGATGAAAAGTGTGAGTTGTATCCAAGTTGCACTGATTATAGTATTTTGAAGTTTGTTATTGAGATGTTGAATGTAAAGGTAATGACCAACTTGAGTCATAAGGGTTGTGATATGATGCTAGAATTACTGACAAAGGTTTTACCGAAAGGTAACTTGGTTCCAAGGTCAACTTATGAAGCAAAGAAGATATTACGTGACTTGGGCATATCATATGAGCATATAGATGCATGCAAAACTGATTGTGCACTATTTTGGAAGAAAAATGAAAACCTTGATAAATGTTCGGTGTGTGAGGCGTCTAGGTGCAAGGATTCATGTGCCCAAGGTAAGAAGATTCCTCATAAGGTATTGCATTACTTCCCGTTGACACCAAGACTGAGGAGATTTGAAAGCTCGAAAATGTATTAAAAACACAAGAGCTGTTTAGACCTCTAAATTAAAGTTACAGCTCGATAGATTTTACACTAACTTAATTCTAAATGCGAAATAGTGTAAATGCGAGCAGATAAACAAACAAGCTACTCTAACACATATTCATAAAATCACAGCAGTAAAATGAAATGTAAAAGAGTAGGGAAGAAGAATGCAAACATTGATAACACGCCGATGTGTTATAGAAGAGGAAACTGAAGAAGTCGACAAAAATCCTCTTTGTCGCCCTCTAAGTGGTTATCGATCCACTAGAAAATCAGTTGGGATACGTGGGTTAGCAAGAGACCCTTCAAGCCTAATCTACTCACTGTACCTAAGCCCTCCAAGCTCCTACTCCAACAAGACTTCTCGGAACCGTGTCTTGTCTTGCTTTCCGGATCCCACAACAAGCTCCATATTGCATTTGCCATCCTTGGCTTCTTCCAATGCTTCCCAGCAACTCCAAAGACACTCACTACACTCTGAAAATGTGTGAATTGTGTTTGGGTACAAAATCTCCTCTCAAGGTATGATAATGGGAGAGGGAAGAAGAAGAGGCTGCAATGAATTCTTACTAAGGATGAGTAGCTCTCTCTCTAAAAGATGGGTGTGTGTGTTGTAGAAAACCTATCTAGGATTTTTCTCTCTGAATGACCTCTTTTACATTTGTGGGTAATAAGGGTATATATAGTATGGGTGAAGGGTATGAAAGTCTCACTTAAAAATCCTCTAGACAGAATGTTTCGTGAGTACCTCGTTGGAAAGCCTTACCCGCGAGACACTCACAAAAACGACAGCCTGGCACGACTCTTTAGCTTTCAATTATGTGCTTCTCACATGCCTTTTTGTGGGAACCCTTCTTGCGAGATAGTCGTGAAATGCATTAATCTTCAAATAAGCTTGAGTCTTCACTAACTTAATACTAAACCCAGTACAATAAAATCCCACAAAATACAAGGAACAAAATAAAAGCAATTACAATACTTTTTGTCATGGAATAAAGCCAACATAAAACATAGTTGTAAATCACAACTTTACAATATCCTCCTTTGGCTATTCCGTGACAAAACACTCTATAACAGACTCTAGACTTAAACGTGAGTTTGGGAACAATGGCAAAACTCACTTACATCTAAATTTAAAACTTGTGTAGCACTTGGAACATATATACCTGTAGCCTGAAACACTTGCACAAAACACATTAGACCCTTAAGATAAATCAAGTGATAAAAGGACAAGTATAATGTAACAAGTAAATTGCAATCAAGTAAACATGATGTGAAACATGTGAGAAACTTGATCATACACCAAAAAAGTTATATGGAAATGACTACAATGATCATATAGCAAAGCAAATGATCATCTGAACATGCAACCAATAAGGCACAATAGCATAAGGATAAATGCATGTCCAACACATAAACATGATGTGATGAGAGCAACAAAGCATATCTAGGCACCACAAAACAACGAGAAAACAAGCATAAAGTAAAACCAGGTTTTCTTAAAAAAGAATGTCTTCTCCCCTTTGGTATATGCATCTCTCCTATGACTTTCTCCCCCTACGAATGTGCATAAGGTAGAATTACTCCCCCTAAGAGTGTGCACATAAGTCATGTAGAAATGACGATACAAACCTGTATACTCTCCAGTATACTCTCCCCATTTTTGTCATGAATAGACAAAACAATCAAAAGGAAAGAGGGAAAGAAAAGAAGATATGAGTAAGGGTATGCTGCATGAGGGGTGCAAGATGAATGAGAAAATGAAGCTCAAACGAAAAAAAAAAAAAAAAAAAAAAAAAAAAAAAAAAAAGGGACATCTTAAAACATGCTACAAAGCATAAAGTATACATGACATTCTAAGGATGATGGAACATGATATAGAACTAAGCATGACATAGACACAAGTGCTAGCAATATGCAAGTGATATGCGCAGCGGAAAAATAAACGGATCTACTTCATTAGAAAATGATAACATGTGCTATGTAAGTTTCAGAATTAGAGAATAAGAATGCGTACCTTGGTGTGGTGAAATTCAAAACCGAAGATCATAAGTTCTTAGGAAGACTTTTAATCTTCACTCCAATTCCACTTGATGTCGAAGATGTGTGGTCTCTTAATCAGTTTCCAAGGAGAGAATAAAGAATCTCCAACACTCTTATACAAGCCATTTCATTCCTTATGAGAACTTTCATGAAAAGACTTAATGAAAAGTCTCATAAAAAATCTTATGAAATTTTGTATGTTTCTCTCCTTATATATATAACTGATTATTTAATTAGGCTAGCCTTTTGGACCTTCCCAATTGGGCATTAGTGTGTTTCTTGGAGTGGGACCAAAAGGGACTAATAAGACACTCTAGCTCCAATGGGCCTTAGGCTCTTCTGTCAACTCTTGACAAGTCCAAAGTTACCATTAACTATATTTAATACCACTATATAAATATAGTTGCACTCTAGGCTTATCTATAAATTATATCCCAAGACTTTATTGTACATGCAACCCCTTCATTAAAATATTTGTAGTAATACAAAGTCATGAAATAGACTGCCACTTTGAAGATTACTACATCTTAATCCTTGAGTACCCGGTTTAATCTTTTATGTTATTCAATATATATTTATGAAATCCAATTTCATAAATATATATACTTTAGTAACTCCTTACTAAAGTGGTTGGGTCCAACACTTTGAATAACCAAACCCATTAAACTTATCTCAAGGGAATATTTTATATCTCCGTTAAAAGACTATGAATTCCATCTCGAGAATATATGTTCCATCAACATTAAATGCGGTTACCCAACATATTGAGGTTTTGACCGTAACTTATAGATCTCACTCCTAATATATCAAAGCAACCTACATCTCATAATCAGTTCCATTATTCTCTCAGGATTTAGAGTTACTGCAAATAGAAGTCGTGAGATTTATTATTCATTTGATAGTCATTAGGAGAATAATAAATCTCACAGCGGTCCAGTTCAATATGTCCTAACTCTTAAAATATATCAATATACCAACTAGAAGTCTCCACTTCCATGATCAATACAAATCATTGTATGTTATAGTCTTCGCAGATGAAACGCCTAATTTCATCACCAACTACGGACTAAAATTCTGAGTTTACAAAGAACTTGTGATTTATATCTTCTATGACTTTTCACATAAATTACATACTATGCATCTCATGGACTAAGATAATGTCTCATTAGTTCATTAATAAATAGTCTTATATAATTAAACAATTTAATTATTTATGTCATGTCAATAAATTGGATTTTAGGGCATAAACCCCAACAATAAGAACATGTTATATGAGCTAAAAGGTCTAAAAAGACTTAACTAGCATGAGTGAAGGTAAAAACATGTCAAGTGATCAAGTGTGTGCAGCAAAGGTGCATATAGTGTGCATGTTAGATGTATGACCAATGCATGAATAAGCAATCATGGGGAAAAGTGTATAAAACACACAACCAATGATTAAAACATGATAAACATGAAAAATTATGGTTATCCCCAAAGTTTGGTACTCATCAAAGTCCAAAACAACAACAAAATGCCATTTGGGCATTTTATCAAACATATAGAGTGCACACACAACACATGTATGTTAAACAATGCATGAACATATGAAAATCTTGCCTAAAAACATGTTATTTTTGCCACAAGGGGCCAACATCCAAAGCAAATCATCATTTAAAACAAAGCCCAATAAAAAAGATTGGAAAAAATTAAGTTTTCCAACTCTCATTTGAGAAAATCCCAACTATGAATATAAAACCCCCAAAAATATAATTTAAGGATCAAAATCAACGAAAAGTGTTAAATATTACCTTAGAGATATTAATGAAATGAAAAACACTTGAATTTAGTTGGGTTTTGATATAGAAACATTAAAACAAGGGTTTGGGAGAAGATGAGAGAAGTTTAAAACAAATGTCCCACGAAATGCCCTTTAAAAGCTGATCTAGAAATTTTTGCTGGTTAGAATCTCGCGAAATTTCACTGGTAAGCGTTACTCGCGAAACAGTTGTGAAATAGCCGCGAAACTCTCTGTGTAAAGCTGAAAAACTTGAAAATTGGACCATTTAACTCCCAACTGAGCTTACACATGAAATGGGTCACGAAAACACCCAGAAAACATGTTTTTCACACAAAAACAATTTGAAAAACTTTGAAAAACATGGGTGATACAAATCATTTCCAAAAGTAAACAAAAAGAACAAAAATCTTTTTGGTTTGATCCACATATGGTTGAGCATAGACACATCACATTTGAACATGTACAACCACACAAATGAAATAGGCATTCATTGAACATTAGACTTGTGTGTTATGTGTGTGGATCAAGTGTGGAATAGTCCTTAGACTAGAGTGAAACTTCAATGATCAATTCAATCAAGTCATACACAACTAATACGAAATCAAGTAGTTTATCTCAATTATAGAAATGAGCATATATGACCTCCCACAAGAGAATGATTACAAAATTTAGAAGCTTTTCATTTGGCTTCTGCATAATTCATGACATTTGATCATTTTTGGATAATACATCTCTTTTTGAGATCGGTGCTTGAAATTTTGATATTTCAACATGGTGATAGCCTTTGGCTTTTTGAGCACTATACATTTCAATTTAAAAGGTCGCTTTCCCTTTTTCCTAGTCAAATACTAGTATGTGTGACAGGCTTTTGCAGCTCATAATCTCTTTTTTATTTTGAGATATACATTTGATGAGCTCTATTTGCAAAAGCATAAAAATAAAAGTGGGAAGATATATAGACACAAGTCTATGCAAGTATCAAGACAAACAAGACTATTGACCAATCATTCATGACAAGCTTGAAGATCTATTTACAACAATCACACATAGATTTCAAGATTTCTCCCACAAAGATATATGTGCATACATAACAAGCTAAGCTCGTAAATGCACTACGCCATTAGTACGAAGGTACTAGGCCAAACTTACATTTGAAAAGTGCTCAAACATATACGATCAAACTTTTTGAAATTTTCACTTTTTATGTGGTTTTGGATTTTTACACACACAAAAAAAAGACATAAAAGTAAGATCAAAACAAAAACAAAACAATGCATATAAAGAGATACATGATGCACAAATGCATGACGATGAAGCATCTAATGTATGAAAGGTCCTACAAAGATCGAAAGAATTAAATCAATGACCAAAAGAGCAAAAGCTCAACCATAGGAACCCTTCCTCATCCAAACGGAACTATTGTTTGGAATGAGTGTCTTATGAGAAGCGAGATGAGGGTTGGAAGAATGAGAACCGGAGATATACATAGACAAGGAGGTAAGAACATTAAAACCTTTTTCCAAAAACTTACCATTTTCCCCCAAAACCGGTTTAGTTTTCATAGCACAACTTCCAAGAAGCTTAAGTTATCTTTTCTTTTGATTTTTTTAAAAGCTTGAAGCTTAGAGCAATGAGGTCTTAGATGACCAAAGGCACCACAATGGTGACAAACCATGTGTTTGGGCCCACTACGCTTTTTGGGAAGGGGTCTAGCAACATGGGTTTGTTTTCTCTTCAACTTATGACATTGAGGTCTTATATGACCAATCACACCACAATGGTGGCAAGTAGGAAAAAACTTAGATCCACTCAATTCCTTAGGATGGGACCTAAATAGAGGCTTTGGCTTGAAAGCTTTTCTCTCCACTTTTTGATTTCTTTTGTGTGGACGAATGTATACCGATTTGTCCTTTGAGGTAGAACACACAATAGGCACAAAATCGGGTACCACAACATGATTGCAACAAATATTTTCATCATTTTTAGCAGTAGGTTCAGCAATCAAACACTTGGCATGGATTTTCAGAGATTCATTCTCACATTTTAGCTCATCAACAAGTTTGTTAGACAAAACAAATGTAGCATCCAAGTCCATATTCAAACATTCAAACTCTTTCAGCTTTTCAAGAGAATTTTTTGCAAGGTTCTTATATTTCTCAATCAATTTGTAGGATTCATTGAACTTAGCAATCAAATCATCCTTTTCAAAATTTAACTTGCTCAAATTCTTATGAAACTTGTTAGCCTTTTTCTTCAAGAGTTTGACATTTGGAATATCAACAACAACACCCATAGATTCATCTAACATGGCATCATAATCATGAGGATAAACACTCATAGAGGCATTTTCACAAACACATGACATGCTACAATTATCGACAACCATAGATGCATACAAAGCACTATCGATGTCAAAACACACAAGGGGTCAAGGATCACACTTAGGTATTTAAACCACAATATGTTAAAAACACAAGAGCTATTTAGACCCCTAAATTAAAGTTACGGCTTGATAGATTTTACATTAACTTAATTCTAAGTGAGGAATAGTGTAAATAGTGGATAAACAAACAAGCTACTCTAACACATATTCATATAATCACAACAATAAAATGAAATGTAAAAGAGTAGGGAAGAAGAATGCAAACACAAGTAACACGGTGATGTGTTATCGAAGAGGAAACCGAAGAACTCGACGAAAAACCTCTCCGCCGCCCTCCAAGCGGTAATCGATCCACTAGACAATCAATTGGGATACATGGGTTAGCAAGAGACGCTCTAAGCCTAATCTACCCACTATACCTAAGTCCTCCAAGCTTCTACTCCAACAAGGCTTCTCAGAACTGTGTCTTGTCTAGCTTTCCGGATCCTGCAATGGGCTCCATGTTGCATCTGCCATCCTTGGCTTCTTCCAATACTTCCAGTAACTCCAAAAACACTCACTACACTCTGAAAATGTGTGGATTATGTTTGGGTGCAAATCTCCTCTCAAGGTATGAAAATGGGAGAGGGAAGGAGAAGATGCTACAATGAATTCTCACTAAGGATGAGTAGCTCTCTCTCTAAAACATGGGTGTGTGTGTCGTAGAAAACCTATCTAGATTTTTTCTCTTTGAATGGCCTCTTTTACATTTTGGGTAATGAGGGTATATATAGTATGGGTAAAGGGTATGAAAGTCTCACATAAAAATCCTCCAGGCAGAATGTTTCGCGAGTACCTCACGAGAAGGCCTTACCCGCAAGACACTCTCTAAAACGATAGCCTGGCACGACTCTTTAGCTTCCAGTCATGTGCTTCTCAAATGCCTTTTTACGGGAACCCTTCTCGCGAGATAGTCGTGAAATGTACCGATCTTCAAATAAGCTTAAGTCTTCACCAACTTAATTCTAAACCTAATACAATAAAATCCCATAAAATACAAGGAACAAAATAAAAGCAATTACAACACTTTTTGTCTTGGAATAAAGCCAACATAAAATATAGTTGTAAATCACAACTTTACAAGATTGTACATGTCGGGCCAAAGAGCTAAAGACATGAGATGGTATATAGACAAACACGTGGATGATGGGATAATGAGGCATCTGACTGATATTGAGGAGTGGAAGGAGTTTAATTCGCAAAATCCTGATTTTGCCCTCAAACCTCGCAATGTAAGGTGGGGGTTGGCTACAAATGGATTTTAGCCTTTTGGGATTATGAACAATAACTATAGTATATGGCTTGTCATACTTATCCCCTATAACCTACCGCCTTGGTTGGTTATGAAGGCCATATTTTATGTTATCCTTACTTATTCCTGGTCTTCATCATCCGGGAAATGAGATTGATATTTACTTGAAACCTTTGGTTGACTAGTTGAAGGAGTTGTGGGAAAAAAGTGTAGGAACTTATGATGCTTATAGTAAAGAGCATTTTCAGATGCGTGCAACTTTATTGTGGACAATACATGACTATCTTGGATTTGGTAACGTGTCTGGGTGGAGGATAAAGGGTTATCATTCTTGTTACACTACAACGATGAACCATATTCAAAAGCTTTGGAAAGTAAAATTGGATTCATTACCATTGAGTTTTTTTGACTATGGAACATCATTGGAGACATAGCTGATTGCATAATAGTTTATTGGAGAAACGGAAGAGATCTTTAGAGTTACAAGTGGGAAAGATATAAGAGCAGCTAGATAGAATGCCAAATATAATTTTAGGAAAGCATCCAAGTAACAAGAAGCGACAACTCATTGGGGAGCCAAATTGGTCAAAGGCAAGTATTTTGTACAAGCTTCCATACTGGAAGAATAAGAAGCTTAAGCACAACATTGATGTCATGTATGTTGAGAAGAACATTAGTGAGAGTACTTACAGTACTTTATTGGGCATTGAGGGGAGGAACAAGGATACTGACAAGGCATGGATAGACTTGCAAAATATGAACTTTAGGCACACGTTGCATTTGAAACAAAGTCTTGATGGATCATATGACAAGCCTCGGGCTTTCTTTTCATTAAGCCCAAATGAAAGGGATGGTTTCTATGACTTTTTGAAATCAGTCAAGTATCTGGGTGTCTATGCAGCCAACATATTAAGGTCAGTGAATGAAAAAAATGGTAGATTATTTAGTTTAAAAAGCCACGACTGTCATGTGCTACTACAACGAATTCTTCCAATTGGGTTGCAAGGGTTTGCACATAAAGACATTAGTATTGTATTTTTTGAGTTGGTCAACTTCTTCCAAGACTTATGCTCAAGAACCCTAAAGCGGAGTGAATTGGAGAAACTAGAAGAATGTATAGTTTTTATACTATGCAAGCTTGAGAGGTTCTTTCCTCCAGCATTCTTTGATGTTATGGTCCACCTTGTTATTCACTTGCCTTGAGAAGCAATTCTAGGAGGCCCGATACAATATCAGTGGATGTACCCAATTGAAAGGTAATTAAATCTTTTGATGCATCCATCAATTGCATCTTTCCCATGTGGTATAAAATCACATAACATGTGTATTTTTTCCTCGTAGGTACCTTGGAAAATTGAAAAGATATGTTTCCAACTGAGCTCGACTAGAAGGTTCTATTGTAGAGGCTTACATTCTTAAAGAATGTTTTAACAACTGGTCTTTGTATATTGATGAGATCGAAATTGTGCATAATTGAAGAGAAAGAAGTGAAGATTTTAGTGAATCTAGTGAAGGATTGATAGTTTTTTCATAGACTGCCCGACCTATAGTTTTTTCACGGAATGATGGCAACTTGTCTCATGCATTGCTTGATACTGCTCATTGGTACTTGTTGTACAATAGTCCTTAGCTAGAGCCTTATTTAAAGTATGTGATTTCATATGCATATATTGTTTGATCAAGTTTTGAATATTATCTGCAATGCTTAGCTGAAAATAAATCACCTTAGTTTTAACAGTGAATACAAAAGCACATTACATAATCCTACTGGAAAAGCCATAACTCAAATCCAACGACAAGAGTTTCTTAAGTGGCTCAGAGAACGAGTAAGGCATTTGAAATTTAATCACACACTAATAAAAATTAAACATTTAAATAGTTTCATCATTACTTATTATTAATTAATATCACTTGTTGTATGTCATTATAGATGAATAGATTGAAAGTTAACGAGTCACCAAAAGCTACTAAACAGTTATGGTCATTATAAAATGGTCCTAAGTCGCATGTGAAGGAGTTCACAGTTTGTATGGTCAATGGTGTAAAGTTCCATACAAGGGACTTAGACAATCGTTGTGTAACCCAAAATAGTGGTGTATGTATCGAAGGGGACTATGAGAGAGAAATGCACGACTTCTATGGTCATGTGTGCAAAATTTGGGAATTAGAGTATGTGTTTCGCCATAAAGTTGTTTTGTTCCAGTGTGAATGGTACAATACTAGTACCAATGGTCGAAGGAGAACAATAAGAACTAATGCACACTACACAAGCATTGGATGTTACAAGTCGGTGGTATGAAAATGACCATTTTATACTTCCTAGTCAAGCAAGACAAGTTTTTTACCTTCAAGATACCAAATTGGGTGAACCTTGGAAAATTGTGCAATTCATCCAACATAGGAGAGTGTTTGATGTCTAGGAAGTCAGGGGTGGAGAGTCCAATGATAATACAGAAGATAATGACGCATTGCAGCAAGAAGCGATTGTTGATGTTGTTTCTATCAATGTTGAGGAAAATATTATTGACTATTGTATGGGTGATGTTGAAACTAAGGTTGTTCTTGAAGGTGGAACTTCAAGAGATGCTAATCAAAATAAAGAGCATGACGTACCAGATGTTGATCTTAATATGGATTATGATATGTAGAGTTCATAACAATTGTCTTAAATGTTGTGTGCTTGTCTTAAAGTTTTATGCTTGTTTAAGTAGCAATTGTTTTGTACTTATCTTGAACTTGATATGGATATTGATGTGGTCATTTGTTGTGTTGAGTTAGTAGTAATTGTGTTCAAATTTAGCACTTGTGAATTGCTTGATATGGATAATGGTGTAGACTATGATACGTAAAGTTAATAGTAATTGTTATTGAAATGTTTTGTACTTATCTTGAACTTGATATGGATATTGATGTGGTCATTTGTTGTGTTGAGTTAGTAGCAATTGTGTTCAAATTTTGCACTTGTGAATTGCTTGATATGGATAATGGTGGTGTGGACTTTGATGTTAAGTTAGTAGCAATTGTACTTATCTTTCATGTCAATACATAGTTTCAAAAATGCCTAAAACAATCAAATACACTCATAACATACCGAGGTATGAGATGACAAGATTGGATAGAATGAGGCAAAACCAAGAGAGAATTAATGCTTTGGGATTGAAGCACATCTTAACTTCTCTAAAGGATTCTGCTCGATCCAATTGTGCAAAAGGGAAAAGAAGTAGAGCTAGTGTTGTGGTAGATGATGATTATGTACCACTTATTGGTGACGATGAGAATGATGATGAGTCATCTAATTCTATAATCCATAAGGTACAATAGATGTTCCATAGGGTACAATAGATGATAATAACTTTGTTATTCCATTATAAGTATGTTTGTTAGTTACAAATGGGAGATGAACCAATAAGGATTGGCTGGTAAATTATTTATGCGTATATTATTATTATCCAATGTTTACTATATTATGTTGTAAACTGATTAGATTAATACTTAGATGAAGTAAATGTATACTGTTTTATCCATGATCTAATATATATCTTGAATGTTGTTTATTAGAAAAAATCAGAAAAGAACTCTGAAAATAGGAAGAAAACTTCAAGCAAACATAGATGTGGGACAAAGGCACATGTTGTTAGGGTTGATGAGGAGGTGTGTGTTTTTTCATTTTCTTAAACCTTAGTATATTACATGTTGTGATTAATTAACTATATCTATCTAACACTTGAATGTTAATTAATCAGAAAAATAATAATGACGGTCAAGTTCCTGAATTGGCAAAAATCTTCAAAGATGTTCATTTCAATCCAAATACAAAAATGTGGATACAACATGAGGATGAAGCTACATATGTATGTGTATCATTCCATCCCTATCTTGTTTGTAAAGCTATAACATATGTAATATTAATGTTGTGATTGTTTGTTTCTTTCTCTCTTTCAAATGATAGGAAAATATTCTTAAAGTGCAAAAGGATCATTGTCAAGATCCTAATGCAATTCCCCTTACACAAGAGGAGATTTCAAACTTGGTTTTCGAGAAGAATTCAAGTATTGTAAAAGGACTTGGCATAAGACCTTCCTCTTCTCTAGTAACCGCCACCTCATTTAATTCCTCGGTGGAG
Organism: Quercus wislizeni; assembly: GCA_023055345.1. Taxonomy (NCBI): domain Eukaryota; kingdom Viridiplantae; phylum Streptophyta; class Magnoliopsida; order Fagales; family Fagaceae; genus Quercus; species Quercus wislizeni. Next base: position 37,815,035 of record JALGQJ010000002.1, read on the forward strand.
TATATCCAATGGCTAGAAAATGAGATAATTGAGCTCAAAATGGCAAGAGCTAGGGACCAAGAGGCACGCTCTAAGCAAGAAGAGGTCCAAAATAATATTCTTAACTTTTTGAGGAGCAAGGGTTGTGATGACGCTCTTACCTATGGGGGTGGCTCAACTTCAAGTTAAAACACTTTTTGGTTAGTACTTTATTTTAGCAATTGACCCATACTACATGATGTGACTACTCTTAATGCATTGTTAGAGATGTTTCTTATAATATAGTTAATATTTTTACTTTACGATTTTAATGCAGTATTGTTTTTATATTTATGTAGATATCTTATTGGTGGCTTTTAGGAGATTTACTTTTGGCATCTTCTGTTAGTTCTAATTATATTGTGTTACACTTTTGGCATTGTTATAAAACATCTTGAGTTATTATATATGTTGCAAACAATTATTGTATGGAAGGAGTTTGAATTGGATACTTATTTTATTTTTTACTTGTGGAATGCATGGATCTTTTTTTATAAATGTGTTGTTGAAATAAATGTATTATTCAAATGTGAGGTTTTAATAATGTAATGACAGGTTATAGGTTAATATTAAAGCCATGAAAAAAATAAAAACAGAAAATAAGTTTTAGCGACGAATTTTTTCGTCACAAATATAGCAGCAAAAAATTGTTTTAGTGACAAAATATTTTGTCGCTAAATTTAGCAAAAGTTTGTAAGAAATTGTTTTAGTGATGAAAATTTTCGTCGCTATATGTGCTTGGATTTTCTTAAAAATAGTGTTAGTGACGAACTTTTTCGTCACTATATGTACCCGAAAATAGTTTTAATGATGAAATTATTCGTCATTAAATATGATTTAATAAACTAAAGTGTTTTTAGTAACGAAATATTTTCATCACTGAATGGTGTTTTTAATGAGGAAAACATTTAGTGATGAAAGGTTTCGTCGCTAAAAGTTAAAAAAAAAAGAAAAAAAAATCAAATTGGACTTTTAGTGACGAAATTTTTCGTCGCCAGAACTTTTAGCGACGGGGTTTCAGCGACGAAATGAGTTTCGTCACTAAAAGTCCGATTTCATCACTAAAAGTCCTTATTGACAAAAAACTGGACTTTTAGTGACAAATTTTTTCATCACTAAAAATACATTTTGTGGCAGTGATAACAATTCACAAATCATGTTTTAATTTGGGAATTTCCTAAAAATTTCTACAAAACCATTTCCAAAAATAATATGACAAGAATAAATAAAATGACATGGCACAAAGCTTCTCAAAATACTCTCATGAAACTACATACTATAAATTGTGAGCAATAACAACACAATTCCAAACCCAAGGCCACATGATAATGCTGTCACAAAGACGAAACTCATCACCGACACACAGCCGGAACTAAATATGCCGTCACAAAGACAGAACACATTGCTGTCACTAAGATGAAACTCATCACCGTCACAAAGACTGAACTAATATGTCATCACAAAGACGGAACTCATCGCCGTCACAAAGATGGAACTCAATAACCATCACAAAGATGGGTGCTAAGATACCAATGTCACACAAACTATAGTATCTAGCTAGGTAATCACCGAGTAATCACATGTCACAGCACATGGGTAGAACATAAAAAGCTCACAAATTACCTTTAATTCAAAATATATAATTCACATTCAAGTAGTTTCATAAAATATTTGAATGTCCAAGATATTCACAAGGTTCTCAAAGCCCTAAACTCATTTCTTGTCAAAATGATTTTGTATTAACTTCCCAAATAACATAGGTCAAGATAAAAGCATATTTTGCTAAAAAAAAAAAAAAAAAAGATAAAAGCATATTTATATTTTGCAAATAATGCAATAAATCCATAAAATTCATTCTCAAGAATTTAATCAAGATGCTAGTCTTTTCCATTCTAACAAATCATGCAATTCTCCATATGCAATAAGAATATGCACTTTCATATATAATCATAAATAGTAGGGTCACAACACAACACTTTTTAGAAAAACATAGTTCCACCATTAATTTTTCAAAATGTGTTTGACCTAGAAATAATGTTTATGCAACATGGTTATTTTCCAAAAATCCCATTAAAAGCTACTTACCTCGCAACCCACAAAAGCCTAATTTTCCAAGCTACAAATGAAATTAGCTAGAACCTAAACAATACCAAGCAAACCTATCACAATAAGCATAAAGCTTGAAATTGTATCTAGCTACCTATTAGAAATTGCTAACTAAGAAATTAATTAGGCAAGCCTAGCATTTAACCTAACAAATAATGTATTCCACTTCCGAAGCTTATCAACAATTTCATTACAAGCATAGACTCCAACTTATCATCATGTCATTCTAAGCTTCACCTTTACCATAAGAGATCCTAACACTTTATGAATTTCTTCTTCAATATACATGTCATTTTCAAGAGACCCACAAAACAACAACATATATAACAATACCCACCATTACAAACCCCAAATGTAAATCCTCCACTAGCTCCAAATACACAATAAAAATTAGATTCATCAACTATTTCAATTAAAAAGCCAAATTCCCAAATCTTCACCACTTAGCGAACCACCATTGCAAAAGTCATAAACCCACTCATCAAATACATCCACCAAGACCAAAACCCATACATAAAAACACATAAATATCACTTTTAATGCTTTTAAATCACATGGGTATTATTATTAAAGCTTAGATGAACATAACCTCAAACAAAAGCATATAAACCCACCAAAAAATTAAGAGTCTTACCTTATATCAAATGAGTTCAAGGTGCCTTAGAGGTTACTAGAGAGTTTTCCGGTGATCCTTGCCAGAAAAATAATGGTGGAGGTGGTGCTATGGAGTGTACGGGTGGGAGAGTGGGGAAGAGGAGCGTATGTGTTGTAGAGAAAAAGAAATAAGCAAATGAGGTAGAGAGGTGACCGGCCAAAAGTGTGAGATATGAGGTGATATTGGTGAGATTGTGTGGTTGAGGGGAGTGGGGTAGGTGGATCACACGTGTGGCTCCTTAAAAAATATCTGACCTTCCTTTTTTTTTTTTTTTTTTTCTATTCTCTTGATTTTGGCTGGGGCGTTACATTAGGCCTAATTACTTTAGTAAGGAGTTACTAAATTATATATTTATGAAGGTGGATTTCATAAATATATAATGGATAACTTAAAGGATTAAATCGGGTACTCAAGGATTAAGATGTAGTAATCTTCAAAGTGGCAGTATACATTCATGACTTTGTATTACTACGAATATTTTTATGAAGGGGCTGGCTGCATGTATAATAAAGTCTTGAGATATAATAATATAAGGCCTAAAGTGCAATTATATTTATATAGTGGTATTAAATATAATTAATGGTAACTTTGGACTTGTCACGAGTTGACAGAAAAGCTCAATGCCCATTGGAGCTCGTGTCTTATTTGTTCCCTTTTGGTCCCACTCCAAGCTACATACTAAAGCCCAATTGGAATGGCCTAAAAGGCTAGCCTAATTAGACAATCAGTTATAAGAAAAGAAACATACAAAATTTTGTAAGAGAACGAAATGGTTTGTATGTGAGTGTTGGACACTCTATTATTCTCCCTTGAACATATTCATATAAATTGATTGAGAGACCACTCTTCTTGGGTGTTAGTGGAATTGGAGTGAAGATTAAAGGTGTTCCCAAGTACTTCTAATCTTTGTTTTGAAATTCACCACACCAAGGTACACTCTTGTTCTTATATTCTAAAATTTACATCGTACATGTTATCAATTGTGAATGAAGTAGATCTGTTAATTTTTCTGTTGCATATGTTTTGTATGTGATACAAACATGTATTTTTCCAACACAAAAAACTAAAAGCTGAAATTAATACAAATTTGGGACTTCAGGTCCGCTTGCGTGATGATCTCCCCGACCCACCTCTGGAGGAGCCGCCATCAGTATCTCCTTCTTGACTTGCATAAAACTGAGATTCCTGCTACTGATTTTGAAGTTCAAGGTTTATGATCCTTTCCTCCAAGGACCTTGTGTTGGCATCAGCCAATGCCATTCAGCTCGCATGAAAAATCAACAAAGACAAGTATTAGATCGATTATCAGGGAAGTCCAAGCAAAGACACCCAGAAAGCATCATCTCATACCCAGCTCGATCCATTGATCACATATTAAGAAGATTGAGTGTGTACTACTAGTTGCAAACCTCCAATCATCCGTATGGTTTCTTCCATAAGATCAACATTGACCTGAAACACAAATTTACCAGATCATGAGCAGTTCAATGAGCCAAGAAGAAATGAGAACAAGGAACTAAAAGATTCAAGAACACAATGGATCAGGCTAAGGCACATTTGGGGTGTGTTCTGGACTATCTAAAGTTATGGAGCTGTACGACCCATCAGGATTCATCACTTCATATTTCCATGCAGGAAAGTGAGGACAAATCTCCATGAATGAATCTTCAATGGACAAATCTCCATGAACAAATCTTCAAAGGACACATCTCCACAAATAAATCTTCAAAGGACAAATCTCCATGAACAAATCATCAAAGGACATATCGCCATGAACAAATCTTCGAAGGAAAAATCTCCATGAACAAATTTTCAAAGGGCACATCTCCAAGAACAAATCTTCAAATGACAAATCTTGATGAACAAATCTTCAAGAACAATTCTAGATTCCTAGGTTCCGAGGTAGAAAAGCCTTTTGGTTACCTTCCATCGAGATCAAGGTAGAGAAGCCCCTTGATCACCACAATTCAGGTTCTAAGGTAGAAAATCCCCTTGGTTACCTTCCAACAAGATCAAGGTAGAGAAGCCCCTTGATTGCCATAATCTAGGTTCCGAGGTAGAGAAACCCCTTGGTTACCTTCCATCAAGATCAAGGTAGGAAAACCCCTTGGTTGCCTTCCATCAAGATCAAGGTAGAGAAGCCCCTTGGTCACCACAATCTAGGTTCCGAGGTAGAGAAGCCCCTTAGTTACCTTCCAACAAGATCAAGGTTGAGAAGCCTCTTAGTCACCATAATCCAACAAGATTAAGGTAGAGAAGTCCCTTGGTTGTTACAATTTAGGTTCTGAGGTAGAAAAGCCCCTTGGTTACCTTCCATCATGGTCAAGATAGAGAAGCCCCTTGGTCACCACAATCCAGGTTTGAAGGTAGAAAAGCCCCTTGGTCACCTTCCAGCAAGATCAAGGTAGAGAAGCCCTTTGGTCGCCACAATCAAGATTGAGGTAGAGAAGCCCCTTGATCTCACAATTCAAGACTGAGATAGAGAAGCCTCTCAATCGCCCTAGGTTCCGAGATAGAGAAGCCCTTTGGTTACCTTTTATCAAGATTAATTGACCCCCCATATTCAGACTAAGATAGAGAAGCCTTTCAGTCACCTTAGATTTCAAGATTCACTTCAAGTTTATCAGTTATCAATTAAGTCTAGTATTCACAATTTTCACTTTTCAAAACAGCAAAACACTAGTTCTATGTTCCAAGGTTTTCGGTTCTAGGGCTAGGTAATCTTTGAATAGTCAACCTCAATTAAATCATGGCTGCTAAAATCAGTGTCTTTGTTTTACATTGACATTTGCTTTGCAAGCTCTGTCAATGAGGGGCATTCTATAGACACTCGATTTTATACCCAAAAAAATCATAGTTGCATTACATGCATTAATTCATTCATTGCATATCATAAAAATGATCTTCAGATTCTAACAATTGCGACTGTATGCCTGATTTTCAAATTAGACCGTCGGATTGAAAGATATCGCATGATCAAGTTTGCAAGGTCTACATGCATTTTGTTTGGGTGGAACCAATCACACATGATTAATTTAAATTAATTCTAATTGGTTAGACAATTAAAATTAATTAAATAATTTTGTCATTGGTTATTAGTCAGTGTCAAAAATAGACTTGCTTGCATGGGAATAAAGTGGATAATCAAATAACAACAAAAATGTGGATAATCAAGACTTTTTAGAGTGTTTATCTACAAGATAATCATTACTGTAAAGACCTGAATCATAAAAAAGGGGTTTAACTTTTAGAATACAAATTAAAAATGCATCTAAGTGCAAGTCCCAGTTCAAAAAAGCCTAAAAAAATGAGTCCAAAGTGGACCAAAATTCAAACATAGGTCCAACACCCAAGAGGGCCATTCGACACTTTCCAAGTGCCGATTGGCACAAATGCAAGGATTAGCCTGGGGGCTTTTAGATTGAGATAAACCTTACATTTTTTATTTTTATTTTTTAGAGATAAGGATGAGTCCCAATTCGTATTCTAATCAGTCAGCTAATTTTTCAAAGCATTCCAACCTCTATAAATAGAGGATGCCTCTCAAAATTCATCACACTTTTTCACGCTTTCTAACTCCCTTCTTTCTGGCACTTCTCCTCTTTTCAATTCCCCCTTATGTTAAAGACATTTTGGAGGCTCTTGCCTTAGGAATTTCATATTTGTAAGTGAAGTATTTTAGGCTTCAAAGAGTTGAATAAATTTCTTTGAATCCTAAAATATTCTTTCACTAAGAAGAGCATGCTTATGCAAGAGGTAGTCTATTTCTTTTCTTTTTCTAGTCTTCTCTATTAATTTTGTTGATGATGCAAGTTTGATTATTTCTGATTCTTGATATAATTGCCATGTTTTGTTTTAAATTTTTCTTTAAATATGTTCTTAGATGATTTTTTTGTGATTTTTCTCTTGAATCTTAAAATTTGCTAATTGTCAAAGATCTCTTTAAACTAAAAACTGATTTAAATTTCAGATATGATTTTTAACACATAAAACTGATCTGCATTTTCATTAAATACAAATCTAATTTTTTTTAACACATAAAACTGATATGTATTTTCATTACATACAGATCTAATGTTTTTTAACACTTAAAACTGATATGTATTTTCATTAAATACAGACCTGATTTTACTTTTTACACATAAAGCTGATTTGTATTTTAATTAAATACAGAATTGATTTTGTTTTAACACATAATACTGATATGTATTTTCATTAAATACAGATTTGATTTTTTTAGAAAAGATTTCTTTGTGACACAATTGCAGATTTTGGAATTTAAAAGAAGAAATTAAAAATTAGGTTTAAGTCTTTTTTTTAATATATGATGCATGTAGAATAAATTTATCTCGTGAGTGTGAATTCTCTTTCAAAAAGTCTTTCTTTTATGTTATGTCCTACAACAGATATGATTTTTCTTGATAAAATCACTTTTTTTTTCAAAAAAAAAAAAAAAATCACACAAAAACATATTTGACATTTTTTTAAAATAGAAATCTTGTTCTTTTTAATTACATCTAAACAGGTCTAATTTTTCTTTACAAATCTTTTTTTTTTCATAAAAACAGATTCGATTTTTCCTTACAAATCTTTATTTTTTTTTTTATTCACAAAAGATATCTGATTTTTTCTAAAAAAAAGAGGATACATTCATAAGATAAATTTACTTGAGTTAGTTCTGGTCAAGTGTTTGTCATGTATGTTCAACATATCATTCACGTCTTGCAAAAAAGGGTATATTGGTCATTAGAGTCTAGAAGACCAGACTTTGTCTCGGCAGAATGGATGCTTAACACCTTCCCATTCCGTAACTTAGCCTCCAAGTTTAGGATTTTTGGATAGGTAGATTAGTGTCTTTTTTTTCTTTTCTTAATTTTTGGTAGATTGTAACTAGGAACAAAAGTTTTGTATTCTTTTACATAGATTGTAATTAGGACCCAAGGCCTTGTAAGGTTTAATTTACCAAGATTGTATTTATCATTATTCAATCAATGACAATGAAGTATTTTGATAATGTGTTTTGTATTTTATTTTTTCTTATTTTTTTGGTATAAAAAATAAGTGGTGACTCCACATCTCTTACCCAGAAAGAGAAGTGCCCTTAAAAGCACCCGAATCTCTTTTTTTGAGAGCACCCTTTCTCAAGAAGTTTGTGGTCCCTCACGTGTGCAAACATACTAGAGATAATATCTTATATTTCATATCATTCAATTCCAATTTATTTATTTATGAATCATCTATTCCATTGCATTTAATTCTTTTCAAAACTCCTAAACATAGTGCATGTGAAAGAAATATTTTTTCTAGGGGACTAATATTTTATCCTATAAGTTAGTTTCGTAGGACATGATATGCGATACATGTTATATTGAGTGAAAAAAGTACCATTTTGTAGATATGTATTGATTATGCTCTGATATACAATTGTGTATTATATGAATCTTATTATATCGTAAAATTGTACGCACTGTACTATATACAGAGATTTATGAATTTAAATTGATTTTTTTTTTAAAATTATGCTTTGATTCGAGTTCAAAAAATTGTTAAACTTATTTTTAATAGAAAATTATAGGGCTACTTGATTAAGCCCATTAAAAACAACATACCCATGAGTTTTTCTTTTCCCCTTTTCTCTCCTTCAAAATTTGGGCTACACACTACTTGACTCTTCATTTTCATATTTGAAAATTTATTTTATATACTACAAATAAGGTACAATACGATAATATAATTATTTTTTAATTTTTTTGTTATTGATATAAATCTAAGAAGCTAGATTGTCAAGAATAAATATAAAGAAAAATTATTAAAATAAAAGAACACAAGTCTGTCCAAGAAATAAGCTGAGAAGTGCAAATTCATTAAATCTCGACAGCTGCATCTATCGAGGTTTAAGAAAGCTGCTCAAGCCCGTGTGCTCGATAGCTTATCTGTCAATGTAAGGTTGAATTTTATCAACCATCTTGTTGGCTTTATTCCGTGCCAAATTTGTTTGTATTTCAGCAATTAGTAACCCTGTATTTAGGTGGGATTCTTGTAAGGGTAGTGAGTGAGATAGTGTGAAGAAATGCTTAAGAGTGTGTAGGAAAAACAAGGACTCGCGATTGGATTTTGCGGGTAACTCGCGGTTGCAAGCCGCTAGAAGCTGCACATGTGCCAGGCATGCCAGAAGTTGAAGCGTCATGCTAGCTAGAGTACTATAGGACAAAATAGGACAACCGGCCGTTCAGTTACCTCGCGGCTGGAACTCACGACTTAGTTAAGCCACGAGCCAGCCTTGTTTTGAAAAACTTGACTCTTCACATTCCATTCTCACCCCAGTATAAATACCCCATTTACCCACGAAAGAAAGAGAGCTTCCAGAAAGAATTTTGAGAGAGAAACCCTAGAGAAAAAAAAGATAGATTCATCCCCAATCTTCATTAAGAGACTCTTCAAATTCCTCAACTCTCTTCCTCTCCATTATTAAATCCTTGAGAGGCTTATTACCAAAACCTTTTCTCACCATATCCATTTCTGTGAGAGGGTTGTTTGGTGCTTGGGGAAGCAGTTAGGTAGGAACCAATTTCACATTGGTTGATGCTATGGTCAAGTAGCGGAATCCGGGAAGTTAGAAAAGAAATAGGTTCGATGCAACCTTATTGGAGCAAGAAGCTTGGAGGGCTTAGGTACACTAGGTAGATTAGGCTTGGAGGGTGTATTGCTGTTTATGTATCCCAACTACATTTTCTAGTGGATTATTGACCGCTTGGAGGGCGGTAGAGAGGTTTTACGCTGAGGGCTTCGGTTTCCTCTTCGATAACACATCGTTGTGTTGTCCTTGTGTTTGCATCTCTCTTCCCTTAATCTTTGTCTTTTATTTTCTGTTGTGGATGTGATTTTTATTGGCTTAGATTTTTTACCAATTCTGTTTATAGCTTGTGTTCATTTTTTGCACACTTATTGTTTGTAATAAAGCTTGAATTGGTAATTTTGTTATTAAGGGTCTAAACGTTCATAGTGTTTTATACACTATTTGAACTTTCAGTCGAGATTTAAGAAATTCATAATTCTGATATGATTTCTTGGAATCCGTGATTATGTGTGTAGGTCTTCTTTTCTCCTAACTCTAAACATATAAAATGATTATTTTAAGGGCTGTCAAGTAGTTCACAAGTTGCACAAGCATTAAGAAAACTTTGTTTAAGCAAATTGTGACTGAAGATGAAGTTCTTGCCCTAGTTCATCTCTTTCTCTTGAAGAAGTTGCTGTGTATGTGCACCGTAGGGTTTTGTGACCAAGCATCTTCTTGATCTTCATCGTGTGGATGAACTGAAGAACTTTGCAGCCAACAACCTTCTTAGTTGGTGATTGAAGTCACGTACTGGGATCCACACAATTGGTTAGTCACGTACTTGAGAGCCGTGCATCAAAAGGGGGAACTGTCACTATAGATCAAGTCCAATTGGGTATTGGGGTAAGGGTTCAACTGTAGGTTGGTAAGATACTTGGTATTCCTTTACTTGTAACCACTTGTTGTGATAATAGTGGAGTTTCGGGAGTGGTGACCTGAAAATCACCTTGTGGGATTTTTGCCGTTAGGTTTTCCCCATTCGTAAACAAATCACCGTGTCATTTTTTTTCCCGCTGCATTTTTAGTTGTTTGGTGATTTGTTTGTGCTACCACGCGTTTTGCATGTTAATTTGATTAATTAATAAACTTGGTTAATTGATTAATTAATTTGTCACAAGGGGTCAATTCATTTTTGGCCTATCAAGTGGTATCAGAGTAGGCACACTTTGATTGTGTTTTAATATTTGTTGTGTTTGATCCATTGACCTCTGTTTGTCATGGATAAAGGACAGTCATTAATTATACCTCATTTATTTGATGGCACTAACTATGCATTCTAGAAAGTACGCATGAGAGTTTTCTTGCAGTCTTTAGATGAGAAAGTGTGGCAGGTTGTTGAGATAGGCTGAACCAAGCCAAAGGAAGCGCCAGCAAACTGGGATGATGCCAAGATCAAGGCGGCGAACTTCAACAGCAGAGCATTGAATGTGTTTTTCAGTGCAGTCACCAATGAGGAGTTCAAGAAGATATTCTCAACTGAAACTGCTAAGGAGGGTTGAACCATCCTTCAGACAACCTATGAGGGAACTAAGGCTGTCAAAGACTCAAAGCTTCAGAGGCTCATTACAAGCTTTGGAGAGATTAAGATGGAGGAGGATGAGTCGTTTGACGAGTTCTATGCCAAGCTTAAGGACATAGTGAACTCGGCGTTTAATCTAGGGGAGACCATTCCTGAACTCAAGATTGTGAGGAAAGTGCTCAGATCTCTACCTGAGAGATTTCATGCCAAGATCACCACTATAGAGGAATCAAAGGACATTGACTAGATTCCGTTGACTGAGCTGGTTGGTAATCTGCAGACCTACGAGCTAGGGTTGACAAGGATTGGCAAGATAGGTAAAGGCAAGAGCATGGCATTGAAGGCCAAGAGTAGTGAGATAGATGAGTCTTCAGATGATGAAGATTCCAAGATGAAGTCCTACATCACTAAGCAGTTCAAGAATGTTAGGTTCTAAAGACTTAGGTTTTATGTATTTAGAATCCTAATTTGTATTGTTAGTAAACCATGATGAAAACAATGTATTTAAGTTGTTTTAGAAGTGCTCAAAGTTGGTTCTTTGTTGTAAAGTTGGAATAAAATACTAAGCTAATTAAAAAACTGATTTAGTGCATTTCGATCGATCGAAGCTTAGGCTCAATCAATCGAAAATCGTACCTGACATTTTTTAATTAGGTTTTCCAACTCAGCCCTAAAGTGTTTTAATTGGTTTAGGATTCTAATTTACCCTAGGTATATAAGTGAAACCCTAGCCACATTTTTGTGTTGCTCATATTGCGGTTTATGTGAATCTCTTGTGAGATCTTTGAGGAGGTTTCCTTCACATAAACTTAGGGTTTTCAAGGAAAAGATTTTTCTACACCTTGATGATCATTCCAGTTGCTGCCATTAAAGCTTAAAGAAAACACAAGTGGGTGTGCTTGTATTTGGTGGAGAATCCAAGAAAGAAGGAGTCTGTGGATTCGAAGCTTGCACGTGGTCGTGTCAGTAAGTTCTACTGTGGGTAGCAATAAGAAGTCGAGCGTGGGGGCTTGTAAGTCTTATTGTATGAACTTCGATTCTTACAAGATAGTGGATTCAAGTTTACCTTGAGGATAGCTAGGTTAAATCCTCCCTAGGTTTTTACCCGTTTGGTTTCCTGGGTGATCATATCTTTGTGTTTTTTATATTTCTGCTGCTTTACTTGATATGATTATTTGATTGTGTTAACCTAGATTTAATTAATTTGACTAAGTTATAACTTGGCTAAATTCCTAGGTTAATCCAATTGTGTTTTAAGGGGTCTAAAAACTGACAAAGAAGTTCATGAAGAACATAAATGAAAAGGGCTTCGACAAGGACTACAGGCAATCCCGTTCATCTCAGTTTAAAGGCCAAGACAAAGGGAAGAAGGATGCTAAGGAAGGTGGTCAGTACACTGTTCCCGTAGGACCTAAGTGTTTTGGGTGTCATGGCTTTGGTCATATGAAACAGTTCGTCCTACATATCTCAAGAGCATTGGGAAGAGTAAGGCACTTGCTGCTACCTTGAGCGACACCGAGCCTGAGGACAATCCGATGATGAGGATGACGGAATCTTGAATGTCTTCACTGACTCTGTAGATCCTACTGAAGGGATTGTAGAAGATGTGGATGAAGAAGAAGATTTGGTGGACTCAAAGTTTGAGAAGATGGATGATCAAGATGATATCCACACGACCTATGAGAAACTGTACAAGCTTTCCGAGAAGTATGAGAAACTGTATAGGCTGGCCACCAAGAAGTTCAGTGATGTGGAACTTAACCGTGAGGAACTTTCCACAAAGTTTGATGAGGCAAATCAAACCATTGGAGCACTGAGGTTCGAGAACATTTTCTTGGCTAAGAAGACCAAGAAGCTTGAAGCGGAGCTGTTTCAAGTCAGAGCTCAACTGGAGAGGGCTTCAAGTGTAAAGCTTGATGAGATGCTAAGCATTCAAAAATCTACTTCTGATCATACAGGTTTAGGGTATGACTTCTCTTTCTCTAATAATGCTTCTACCAGTACTACTATTTTTGTTCCTTTAACTAATAATATTAAGATTGAGAACAATAATGTTGAAACTGAATTAGCTAGTGAGAACTTAGACAAAGGTAAATCTATATTAGGAGTACCCCTTAAGCTTGAGAAGAAAAATGCTAAAAACCCTAAGGCTAAGAAGGCTACCTCTCAAAAGCCTAAACAAAAGAAGCAGCATCTCTGTCATCATTGTGGTATTGCCGGTTATACTCAACCAAATTGCTATAAGTGGTTAGCCACTCAACAGAGCAACGGCATGATAGCATTTGGAAACCAGAATCAGCTTCAATCCTCTCTTACTCCTTTTGGAGATATTCTCAAAGCCCTTATGTTCCTTTCGAACTTGAATGGTTTCAATTCTTCCCCCTCACCACCGATTCAAGGGTTTGCTTAAAGGAAAGGTTCTTGCAAGGTGTGGAAGGAAAACGGCTCCAAGTGACTCTATCACTTCTTCTCTCTCTTCTTGTTTTTGTTTTGCATAACTTGAGTGTTTTGCTTTTCTTTTGAGTCAGTCTAGTTTTGTTGCTTTGCTTATCAGTGTTGTTTATTTTCTTTTTCATATAAAAAAATTGAAAAATTAGAAAAAATACAAAAATAGTGTGTGTTTTGTGTACATTGGTACTTGTGTACCTTGGATGGCCATTAAATCTTTTGTAGTTTAGATGAGCATCTCTATGCACAACTAAGTAAGTGAGCTTTGTGGCTCTTTATTTTTGATGAGTAAGATTAAGTTGTCTCTTGTACTTAACACTCATATCACTCTTTTTGACGAGAAGGACTAGAAAATCCTAAGAGAAAGGCATAAATAACCATCTCACCATTGTTGCCCGCCAGTCATAATATGACACCTGTATGCTTCAGCATATCAAAAGTGCAGTGTCAATGACATCTGTATGCTTCGGCATAGCAAAAGTGCAATGTCAAATGCTTAACATAAATGGGTATTTCTTTTCTATCTCTTATATGCCCCTACATGTTTTGCTTAAATAAAAATATGCAAAGAAAATAAAAAGCAAAAAGATCAAAATGCTTTAAATATGATTGCAAGCGTGTTTTCTAGGAGATATGGGAGTTATAAGATGTACCTCGAAGGTGATAATCCCCATCAAAGAGTTATGATTGTGTGTGAGTTAAAGTGATTTTCTCATATCTCAAATCGTCATAACATGTTGACACATTTGCAATCTTACGATGTTTTTCACACACAACACGCAATATTCTTTGCTACTTTTGATACATGTGTAGGTACAATGTAATTTGGCCATAACAAGATTTTACATGTGTTAATGTATGCTCGTTAAATTGTCTTGACTTGTTTTTGAAAAATAAAATAGGTTAGACTTGTTTAGTGTGTGTGTGTGTGTTTTTAGGATCCATGTGCTTAAAATTGCTGTTGAGAGTTGATTTTGAGAGCTTAATTTGTTGTTTGGATCATTGGTTGAGTTGCATGTTGGATTGCATTCATGTCTGTGTTTTTCATTTCTTGAAAAACAGTTTTGAAAAGCCGGATCAACACCTCCTCGACACCTTCTCAATAGCTAGCTATTTGTCGAGCTTCCTAAGCTTTTTCTTATCGCAATCTCGTCAGCACCTTGATACCTTATGGATCGATCGAGAAAGTTTTTGACCCCTCGATAGCTTCTCGACACCTGGTGGATCGATCGAGCCTCATCTCTTGCTGCTGGTGTTTGTATTCCTCAACAGCTTCTTAACACATGATCTATCAACGTTGTTTTTCTCGACACCTACTCGACAGATGTCTTGACACCACCTCGACACCTCATTTGTCGAGATTTACTGAGGGTTCTATTTAAGCTCCTTGTGCAATCCGCCTGTCATTTTCTCAATATCTCTCTCGATTGATCTTTGTTTTCTCTCCTAAACACTCTCTTCTCTCCCTCAAATCTGTTCTACAAGGTTTCTTTAAGATTCACTAAGCTTTTCTTCACTTGGTAAGCTTCTATTCTTCTGTATTACATGCATTCATGTTTTTGAAACCTAGGTTTTGGGATTTTTTTAAAAAAAATTTGGGTTTTTCAAATTTGATGAGATATTGTTGAAATTTTGGGTTAGTTTTTGAAGACTTGATCTTAAAAACTTCATGCATTGCATTACCTTTGCATTATAACAGTATTATTATGCATATAAATGTGTGTAATCTCTTTGTGTGCTGGTAGGTTTGGATTGGGCTGAGCCCATAATGTATTTACTTTGCATGTCATATGTTCATGCATTTTCCATGCATATGTACTTCTTTTCACATGTTCTTACTATTGTGAACTGTTTTGGGACTTTTCTGATTGTCTCTTTCTCTCTCTCTCTCTCTACTGTTGGTTACGTTAGTAGTGTCTAAGGCACCTTAACGTAAATCCACTCCGGCTTGGAATCATCTTCATTTTGGTGCCTCTTCCTCTTTTGATCATGCACCTCTCTCTCTTCGATTCCGTAATGATGATGCCCACAAGGCATTTTCAGAGAACTTTGCTCGACGAGGCATTCATTCGGAGCGCTGAGTCGTTTTGGGTTATTTTGCTGACACCGACCTTCCCATTGTCATTCACAGTCGGGAGTGGGAGTCTCTTTGTGACGAGCCCGTCACTTGTCCTCTCGTGTTGATTCAAGAGTTCTACTCTAACATGCACGAGATTGACCGTTCCGTACCTCATTTCATTACTCGTGTCAGAGGTGTTTCTATTCCTGTCACACCGTAGTTTGTTACGGATGTGCTTAGGGTTCCTAGGATAGAGTTTCCTGACTATCCTTCCTGTGAGTGTCTAAGGACTGTGTCCAAGGATGAGCTCATGTCCGCTTTTTGTGAGCATCCTTCCGAGTGGGGTGAGCTCTAGTTCACTTACTGCTCGGGCTTTGCAAAAGGCCCGTGGTTTTTGAACATGGTGATGACCTTTGTACTCTATCCTCTCTCTCACTACAACTCCATGTCGGAGTCTCGTGCTCGTTTCTTGTTATCTCTTCTTGAGCATCTTACCATAGACTTCCCTTCCCACTTTATTTTGTCTTTGATAGATGTTTTTCAGCATTCGGCATCCCATGATAAGCTCATCTTTCCTTCTGCTATCACGAGGATTTTACGCCACTTTTCCGTCCCTTCTCCCGTGTCTGACCCCTTCACTTTCATGTGTGCCATAGACGTCGCTACTGTAAAATGTAGTGAGGCGCAGTTTAGGTCGTGACAGCAGGATTCTGTACCTCCCTCCCGTCCGATTCCATCTCGTTCTACTCGACCCACATCCGCTCCCTCTTCTTCTACGAATGATGTGTCTTTAGGAGCCATCATGGCGCAGCTTCAGCACATGGATGCTCGCCTCGATACACTCTCCACAGAGTTGTTTCAGGTGAATGTCTTTGTTGGCCGCATTGCTAGACGGTAGGCGACCATGAGCGATTTTGCTCTTGAGGCTACTCCTTTACCACCTCCTCTCGTGACGTCTGATTCTGAGGATGAGGATGCTGATGATGGCGATGACGATGATACTTCAGATGATGATGATGGAGATGCTAGCTCTACCAATGAGATGTCTACTTGAAACTCTTACCCTTTGATAAGAGTTTTTGATATGAGAGTAGTCATTCTTAGGGGGAGAGTTAATATAGGACATTTTTGTTAGAAGGAGTGTTGTTATTATTGAGGGATGTAGTGAGGATGCTATGTATCTTTTCTTTTCTTTCTTTTTTTAGATACATTGTTCTTGTGCATAAGGTCTTGTGACCGTTTATAGACATACATTGTACTTATCTCTTTCTTTATGTTGATGTATGTTTTTCTTTCACATACCCTTTTATGTGTTGTTTCTTTTCTCCATTTATACACATGCTTCTTATTACTTGTATGCAATCTATCTATTTCTGTTTCACACAAAGATGTCTTGATGAGTTTTTTTTAAAGTGTTTCAGATATACAGGTTGTCAAAGTCTACTTGCCATAAACTCTCTTTTTGCAAAGTTTTTCAGGAGTTTGTGTTAGGATAGATTTTATTATATTTAACAAGTGAATATGAGTTGAGTGATTTATGACTTCTCTCATATGCTCATTTGTTTGTTGGTTTTTGTCACAGATTGCCAAAGGGGGAGATTGTTAGGACATATGTGTTTCATATGTTAGGATCATATGTCACTATTTTATGTAATTGACTAATCCTTTGACAAAACGCACTTTACATGTAATTGGGTAGTTCTAGGATGTGTTTAAATACTTCAAGAAACAAGGTTTGAAGATCAAGTGTGGAAGTCATCAAGTCTATCCAAGAAACAAGCTGAAAAGTGCAAATTCATTAAATCTCGACAGCTGGTTCGACAGTTGCATCTATCGAGGTTTAAGAAAGTTGCTCAAGCCCGTGTGCTCGACAGCTTATCTGTCAAGATTTAAGAAATTCAGAATTCTGATATGATTTCTTGGAATCCGTGATTTTGTGTTTAGGTCTTCTTTTCTCCTAACTCTAAACATATATAAGGATTATTTTAAGGGCCGTCAAGTAGTTCACAAGTTGCACAAGCATTGAGAAAACTCTGTTTAAGCAAATTGTGAACAGAGACGAAGTTCTTGCTCTAGTTCATCTCTTTCTCTTGAAGAAGTTGCTGTATATGTGCACCGTAGGGTTTTGTGACCAAGCATCTTCTTGATCTTCATCGTGTGGATGAACTGAAGAACTTTGCAGCCAACAACCGTCTTAGTTGGTGATTGAAGTCGCGTACTGAGATCCGCGCAATTGGTTAGTCACGTATTTGGGAGCCGTGTATCAAAAGGGGGAACTATCATTATAGAACAAGTCCAATTGAGTATTAGGATAAGGGTTCAACTGTAGGTTGGTAAGGTACTTAGGATTCCTTTACTTGTAACCGCTTGTTGTGATAATAGTGGAGTTTCAGGAGTGGTGACCTGAAAATTACCCGGTGGGGTTTTTGCCGTTAGGTTTTCCCCATTCGTAAATAAATCACCGTGTCATTTTTTTTCCATTGTATTTTTAGTTTTTTGGTGATTTGTTTGTGCTACCACGCGCTTTGCATGTTAATTTGATTAATTAATAAACTTGGTTAAATGATTAATTAATTTGTCACAAGGGGTCAATTCGTTTTTGTCCTATCAAGAGCTATAGGCCCTTATATAATAATGCACTCGCCTCTTGCCTCTTGCCTCTTGGTAGCATTCGATTTAGCTATTGGATAGGGTTCATCAATATTAGATGGTCAATCGGGTGCCTCCACCTATATACCACTATCTAAAAAGATGTCCTTTTGAAACCAGTATAGATGCAAAGTGTACAAAAAATGTAACGGTCTAAAATGTGTTGTAGGTGTTAAGAAAAGAACAAAATGACTTATGCCTCAAGTGAGAATGAAGCATTAATTGTTTCCATGAAACAAATAAATGTGTAGATGCTTTGACAAGTAAAGGTCCGAATTCAATCCAAAATTTTATACTTTTTGATAGTCCATCTGTGAACTTGTGTATACTGTTATTTTATGATAATTATGAGAGGTTGCGGACTTTGGATTCTTCTTAATTTCTGTTAATGATATTTGGTTTTTACCCCCCCCCCCCCCCCAAAAAAAAAAAAACAAAAAAAAAAAAAACAATTAGTTTAAGTTCGAAGAGCATGATCAAGTTTTGCCATGTTTTTATTTTGTTTCGTCGGAAAACCTTCTATAAAGATAGTTTTCCACATTTTCCAGTGTTTGGTAGTACCAAAAAAAAAATGGTCAACAGAAAACTATCTTTAGTCAATGGAAAACCCTAATAAAAATAGGGCTTATTTTTTATATGTTGTTTTCCAAACAAAAAATTTGGAAAACAATCTCTCTCTCACGCGTTGTATCTCCTATAAATATTATCTTCATATAGCTGTGGGAAACATAATTTTATGGTTCCTTCTCTCTCTCACGTGGTAAGCTTTCTCACTTTTTCTCTCTTCCCTTTGCTTTTTCTCTCCTCACACCCTCACTATCACTAACTTCGGTCTCTCCTCTTCCTATAGATCTATCTCTCTCTAACTGTCTCTCTTCTTTCTTTTCTTCATGTTTCTCTTCCCCTCTCTAACACAATTCTCTTATTAGAATTTTTTTCCTTCACTAATCGGTCTATAGCTCCAACTTGCAAAGGAAAACAAATTTGCAGTGGTAATTATTTCATTCCTCTCAACCAAAAATCCCAATTCTTTGCTTTGAATTTCAAGCTTGATTTTCTTTTTTCTCTAAGAAATTTTCGGTTTGATGGATTCCAAGTAGAAGTTACTTCTTTTTCGTACATAAAGTGCCAAAAAAAATTTAAAAAAAAGAAAAAAGGAAGAAGAAGAAGAAGAAGAAAAAATGGATGAAGTAAAAGATGAAAATTTTAAACATAGTACCTATATTCTAAATAATATTGTTATATAATGAATGATAATTGTTTAGGGGAATTGCATTTATTGGTAGATACTTTTTTTGTTGGCAGATACTTTATGCAGCGATGATATATTATGCATATACATTATGTAAATACATAATTTAGAGTAATATTGAAGACTTGTGGTTGACCATAGTAGACAATTAGTATACCAACAAAAATAATAGACAATTAAAACTTATTGAAAATGTATTCCCCTGTCAGTTATATATATATATATATATATGTGTGTGTGTGTGTGTGTGTGTGTGTGTGTGTGTGTGTGTACGTACATACATGCGTACGTTACTGTCTATACATATGAGCAAGATGAGTGGTAGAGATTATGAAAATTTGACAATTAATTAATTTTTCTTGCATCTATTGTCAAAATTTTAGTATGAAAACCAAATTCATTCTTTGTTTTATTTATTTATAATGATTACATTAGTTGGTTTACATAATACACATGTTTTAAATTATACAAGAAACATTTTTAAAAGAAATTGCATACCAAACACCAGAAAACATTTTCAAGCCCATTTTCAAGGTCGTTACCAAACATTAGAAAATGAGACAGTTTTCTGGAAAATGCTCTTTGGAAAATGAACCATTTTTCAGAAAACGTTAATGCTGAAACAAACAGAGCGTTAATTGAAAATATTATCAAAGTTTTCGATAAATGCTACTAATTCCCCTAGCATATATTTAGACCCTTTAATTAAATTTTACAACTTAAACAAAATTAGACTAAATCCATCAATAAGTCCAATATAAACCAAAATTTCATATTGCAAGCATATTCAAAAATGAATTAAAGCATGCAAATAGCAATATATAAATGAAGAAAATAAATCAAACTACATGCAAACACCAAGACGTATTTATGAAGGAAAACTGAGTACTTGGGTAGAATAAACCTTTACATCAACACCCTATCAGAAAACTCCACTAGTATGAATAGTTGCAGTATAAGGATGATTATGAACCTTTCAAGTCCATATCCTCCTAAGTACTTAAACCTTCTAAGTTCTAGCTGACAACTGATTTCATCGAGCCCCTCAGAGTCATCTTGAGCTTCCAATAGAAAGAAACCAAACTTGATTTGGACTTCAGATGGCTCCAATGGTTTTCAAACCAATTGTTAGGACATTTTTGTTTCACATGTTAAGAACGTATGTCATGATTTTATGTAATTGGCTTATCCTTTGACAAAACGCACTTTACTTGTATTTGGGTAGACTTAGGATGTGTTTAAATACTTCAAGAAACCATGTTTCAAGATCAAGTGTTGAAGCCTTCAAGTCTGTTCAAGAAATCAAGCAAGGAGTGCAAATTCATTAAAGCTCGACAGTTGGTCGATACCTGCTTGACACCTCCTATCTGTCGAAGTTTAAAAATTTCAGATTTCAACTCTGATTTTCTTGGGATCTGTGAATCTGTCTATGGGCCTTCTTTTCTCCTGACCCTAGACATATAAAATGATTGTTTTAAGAGCCGTTAAACTGTACGCAAGTTGCACAAGCATTGGGCAAACTCTGTTCAAGTAAATTGTGACCGGAGACAAAATTCTTGATCGAGTTCATCTCTCTTTCTTGGAGAAGTTGATGTGTATTTGCACCGTAGGGTTTTGTGACCAAGCATCTTTTTGATCTTCATCATGTGGATGAACTGAAGAACTTTGCAGCCAAAAATCTTTTCAGATTGGTGTTTTGAAGTCGCGTACTGGGATCCGCACAACCGTTAGTCACATACTTGGGAGTCGTGCATTAGAAAGGGAAACTGTCACTACAGAACAAGTCCGATTGTGTATTGGGGTAAGGGTTCAATTGTAGGTTGGTTAGGTACTTGGGATTCCTTACTTGTAACCGCTTGTTGTGATAATAGTGGAGTTTCGTGAGTGATGACTTGAAAATCACCCGGTAGGGTTTCTGCCGTTAGGTTTTTTCCCCATTCGTAAACAAATCACCGTGTCATTTATTTTCCGCTGCAATTTTAGTTTATTGGTGATTTGTTTGTGCTACCACGCATTTGTGGCCTATCAAGGGGTCATTTAGTTTGTGGCCTATTAAGTGGTATTAGAGCAGGCACACTCTGATTAGGGTTTAATTTTTACTGTGTTGATCCATTGACCCCTGTTGTCATGGATAGAGGACAATCATTAATTATACCTCCTTTATTTGATGGCACTAACTATGCATACTGGAAAGTACGCATGAGAGCTTTCTTGCAGTCTTTAGATGAGAAAGTGTGGCAAGCTGTAGAGATTGGCTGGACCAAGCCAAAGGAAGCGCCAGCCGATTGGGATGAAGCAAAGATCAAGGCGGCTAACTTTAACAGCAGAGCATTGAATGCATTGTTTAGTGCAGTCACCAATGAGGAGTTTAAAAAGATATCCTCCATAGAAACTGCACAGGAAGCATGGACCATCCTCTAGACAACCTATAAGGGTACAAAAGCTGTCAAGGATTCAAAGCTTCAGAGGCTCACTACAAGCTTTGAAGAAATAAAGATGGAGGAGGATGAGTCATTTGATGAGTTCTATGCCAAGCACAAGGACATAGTAAACTCAGCCTTCAATCTTGGGGAAACCATTCCTGAACCCAAGATTGTAAGGAAAGTGCTTAGATCTCTACCCGAGAGATTCCATGCCAAGATTACGGCGATAGAAGAATCAAAGGATATCGAAAAAATTCCTTTGACAGAGCTGGTTGGTAATCTGCAGACTTACGAGCTAGGGTTATCAAGGATTGGAAAGACAAGAAAGGGTAAGTGCATGGCCTTGAAGGCAAATAGTAGTGACACAGATGAGTCTTCTGATGATGAAGATTCTAAGATAAAGTCCTACATTACAGGGCAGTTCAAGAAGTTTATGAAGAATGCCATCGGGAGGAACTTTGACAAGGACTGCAGGCAATCCAATTCTTCTCAGTTTAAAGGGCAAGACAAAGGGAAGAAGGATGCTAAGGAAGGTGGTCAATACATTGTTCCGGTAGGACCTAAGTGTTTTAGGTGTCAAGGCTTCAGGCACATGAAACATGAGTGTCCTACATATCTTAAGAGCATTGGGAAGAGTAAGGCACTTGCTGCTACCTTGAGCAACACTGAGCCTAAGGAAGATTTCGACAATAAGGATGACGGAATCTTGAATGCCTTCACTGGCACTGTCAATCCTATTGATGGGATAGTTGAAGATGTGGACGAAGAAGAAGAGTTGGTGGAGTCCAAATTTGAGAAGATGGATGATCAAGATGACATCCATACAACCTATGAGAAATTGTACAAACTTTTTGAAAAACATGAGAAACTTTATAGACTGGCCACCAAGAAACTCAGTGATGTGGAACTTGACCGTAAGGAATTATCCACTAAGTTTGATGAGGCTAATCAGATGATTGGAGCACTAAAGTTTGAGAACAATTTATTGGCTGAGAAGACCAAGAAGCTTGAGGCAGAGCTGTTTCAAGTCAGAGCTCAACTGGAGAGGACTTCAAGCGCTTAGCTAGATGAGATGCTCAGCATTCAGAAATCTGCTTCAAATCAAACAGATTTAGGGTATGGTATTTCTTCCTCTAATACTGCTTCTTCTAGTACTACTGTTTTTGTTCCTCCTGCTAGTAATACTGAAAGTGAGAACACTGATGTTAAAATTAGTCTAGTTAGTGAGAATTTATAGACAAGGGTAAATCTATCTTAGGAACACCCCCAAAACTAGATAAGAAAGAAGCTAAAAATCCTAAGGCTAAGAAGGCTAACTCCCAAAAGCCTAAAAAAAAGAAGCAGCATCTCTGTTATCATTGTGGAGCTGCCGGTCATACTCGACCAAATTGCTACAAGTGGCTAGCCACTCAATAGAGCAACGACATGATAGTATCTGGAAGCCAAAATCAGCTTTAATCATCTCTTGCTCCTCTCGGAGATCTTCTCAAGGCCCTCATGTTCCTTTCGAACTTGAACGGTTTCAATTCTTCTCCCTCTTCACCGGTTCAAGGGTTTAATCAAAGGAAAGGTTCTTCCAAGGTGTGGAAGAAAAAAGGACTCTAAGTGATTTTATCACTTTCTTCTATCTTCTTGTTCTTGTTTGTTGCATTACTTGTGTGTTTTTGCTTTTATTTTTGAGTCAGTCTAGTTTTATGCTTTGTTTTGTTTAACATGTTTTTGTTTGGTTATTTTCAGCTTTTGGTTTTTTTTTAAAAAAAAAAATTGAAAAATCAGAAAAATACAAAAACAATGTGTGTTATGTGTACGTTGGTACTTGTGTACCTTGGATGGTCATTAAAATAAAGTTTTCTAAACTTTGTATCATTTGTAACTTAGATTAGCATCTCTATGCACAACTAAACAAGTGAGTTTTGTGGCCCTTGTTTGTGATGAGTAAGATTGAGTTGTCTCTTATACTTAACACTCATATCACTCTTTTTGACGGAAAGGACTAAAAAATCCTGAGAGAAAGGCGTTAATAACCATCTCACCACTATTGCCCGCCAATCATTTATGACATATGTATGCTTCGGCATAGCAAAAGTGTGATGTCAATGACATTTGTGTGCTTGGGCATAGCAAAATTGGAATGTCAAATATCATTGGGTATTTCTTTTCTCTTTCTAATAAGCCCATGTATGATATACTTGTACGAAAAATATGCAAAGAAAAATCAAAAGCAAAAAGATAAAAAATGCTTTTAAATATGATTGCAAGCATGTATTTTAGGAGATGTGGGAGTTATAGGATGTACCTTGAAGGTGATAGTCCCCATCAAGTAGTTATGATTGTGTGTGAGTTAAAGCGATTTTCTTATATCTCAAATCATCATCACATATATACACTTATGCATTCTTGCGATATTTTTCACACACAACATGCAATATTCTTTGCTATTCTTGATACAAGTGCAGATACAGTGTGATTTGGCCATAATAAGTTTTACATGTGTTAATGTATGCTCACTAAACTGTCTTGACTTATTTTTGAAATATAAAATTGGTTAGACTTGTTTAATGTGTGTGTGTGTTTTGGAGATCCTTGTGCTCAAATTTTTTTGGATTGAGAGACTATTTTGAGAGTTTTTTTGTGTTGATTGGATCATTGGTTGAATTGTATGTTGGATTGCATTTATGTTTGCGTTTTTCACATCTCGAAAAACTGTTTTGAAAAGCTGGCTCGACACCTCATTGATACCTTGCTATCTGTCGAGCTTCTCAAGCCTTTTTTAACGCAATCTCGACACCTCCTCGATACCTGGTGGATCGATCGAGAAAGCTCCTGACTCCTCGATAGCTCTTCGACACCTAGTGGATCGATTGAGCATTTGTTCTTGAATCTGATTCTTTGTTTCTCGATACTTGCTCGATACCTCAGCTATCGACGACCGGTTTCTCAACACATACCTCGATAGCTTCCTCGACACCTCCCGATACCTCAGCTGTCGAGTATTACTGAAGGGTATATATATTCTTCCATCGCGATCCTTCTCTCATTTCTTTGATCTCTCTCGATCTGTCCGCACCTGTTCATCTCCCAAACACTCTCTTTTTCACTCCCAACCTCTTCCTCAAGGTTTCTTCAAGCTTTTTCAAGTTTTTCTACACTTGGTAAGCGTCTAATCCCTCTTTATTCATGCATTTCATGTTTTAAAACCTAGGTTTTGGGATTTTTTGAAAATTTTGGGGTTTTTCAAAATTGATGAGTGTTTAATGAAATTTTGGGTTAGGTTTTAATATAAATGTGTTTAAAACCTCATACTTTGCATTTTAATGGTATTTTCATGCATTTAGATGTGTGTAATATGTTTGTGTGCTGGTAGGATTGGATTGGGCTGAGCCCATGATGTCTTTTTGTTTTGCATGTCACATGTTCATGCATTTTCCATGCATACGTACTCTTTTTTCATATTTGATATAGTTGAATTGCTTGGGATTTTTCTGATTGTTCTTCCTTTCTTCTCCCTCTAAATCTGTTTACGTTAGTTGTGTCTATGGCACCCAAATGTAAATCCACTCCTGCCCGGAACCCTCTTCGTTCCGGTGCTTCTTCATCTATTGATCCTTCTCCTTCTACTGTCCGGTTCTGTGATGATGATGCCTTTAAGGCATTCTTGGAGAACTTCTCTAAACAAGGCATTCATTCGGAATGGCAAGTCGTTTTGTCGGACTTTGCTGACACTGACCTTCCCTCTATCATTCACAGTAGGGGATGGGAGTCACTGTATGACGTCCCGATCACATGTCCTTTCGTGCTTATCCAGGAGTTCTACTCCAACATGCACGGGACTGATCGTTCAGTACCTCTCTTTTTCACTCGCGTTTGAGGTATGCATATTCCTATCACACCGCAGCTGGTTGCGGATGTGCTTCGTGTCCCTAGGATAGAGTTTCTTGACTATCCTAGTTGTGAGCGTCTGAGGATAGTGTCCAGGGATGAGCTCATGTCTTCTTTTTATGAGTGCCCTATTGCTTGGGGTGAGCGTTTTTTTACACCATGTTGACCTTTTGCTAAAGGTCCTAGATTCATGAACATGGTGATGACATTTGTTTTACATCCTTTTTCTCACTATAACTCCATCACAGAGCCTCGTGCTCGATTTTTGTTATCTCTTCTTGAGCATTTCACTATAGATTTTCCCTCTCACTTCATTCTGTCTATCATAGATGTTCATTTAGATTCGGCATCCCGTGATAAGCTCATCTTTCCTTCCGCTATCACGAGGATTTTACACCATTCTTAATTCCTTTACCCTTCCGACCACTTTACTGTCATATGTGCCATAGATTACGCTACCGTTAAACGTAGTGAGGCCCAGTTTCGGTCACGGTAGATGAATTCAGCAACACCCTCCTCTTGTTCTGCACCATCCCGGTCTACTCCATCTGCATCCGCTTCTTCCTCTTCCGGTGATGTGTCTTTAGGAGACGTTATGGCGCAACTGCAGCGCATGGATGCTCGCCTAGATACACTCTCTACAGAGTTATATCAGGTGAACGTTCGTGTCGGTCATATTGCACGACGGTAGGCGGCTATGGGCGGCTTTGCACTTGAGCCTACTCCTTCACCACCTCATCTAGTTGCTTATGATTTTGATGCTGAGGATGATAATGATGATGATGGTGATGACGATGACGCTTCAGATGATGATGGAGATGCTAGCTCTACCAATGAGATGTCTACTTGACACTCTACCCTTTGTCACTCGTGACAAAAAGGGGGAGTAGTTTTGGATATGAGAGTAGTCACTCTTAGGGGGAGAGTTAGTTTTAGGGATCATTGTGTTAAGGGGAGTGTTGTTTTTTTTTTTTTTTAGGGATGTAGTGAGGATATTATGTATCTTTTCTTTTCTTTTCTTTTCTTTCTTAGATACATTGATTCTTGTACATGAAGTCTTGTGACCATTTATAGACATACATTGTACTTATTTTCTCTTATATATTGTTGATGTATGTTTTTCTTTCACCTACCCTTTCATGTGTTGTTTTTTTTCTCTCTTTATACACATACTTCTTATTATTTGTATACAATCTATTATTTCTGTTTCACACAAAGATGCCTTGATGAGTTTTGTTTAAAGTGTTTCAGAAATACAGGTTGTCAAAGTCTACTTGCCATAAACTCTCTTCTTGCAAAGTTTTTCAAGAGTTTGTGTTAGGATAGATTTTATTGTATTCAACAAGTGAATATGAGTTGAGTGATTTATGACTTCTCTCATATGTTCATTTGTTAGTTGTGGTTTTGTCACGGATTGCCAAAGGGGGAGATTGTTAGGACCTATGTGTTTCACATGTTAAGAATATATGTCATGATTTTATGTAATTGGCTTATCTTTTGACAAAACGCACTTTACTTGTATTTGGATAGGCTTAGGATGTGTTTAAATACTTCAAGAAACTACATTTCAAGATCAAGTGTTGAAGCATTCAAGTCTGTTTAAGAAATCAAGCAAGGAGTGCAAATTCATTAAAGCATGACAGCTGGTCGATACCTGCTCGACACCTCCTATCTGTCGAGGTTTAGGAATTTCAGATTTCAACTCTGATTTTCTTGGGATTCGTGAATCTGTCTATGGGCCTTCTTTTCTCCTAACCCTAGACATATAAAAGGATTGTTTTAAGAGTCGTCAAACTGTACACAAGTTGCACAAGCATTGAGCAAACTCTGTTCAAGCAAATTGTGACTGGAGATAAAGTTCTTGACCTAGTTCATCTCTCTTTCTTGGAGAAGTTGCTATGTATTTGCACCGTAGGGTTCTGTGACCAAGCATTTTCTTAATCTTCGTCGTGTGGATGAATTGAAGAACTTTGCAGCCAACAATCTTTTTAGATTGGTGTTTTGAAGTTGCGTACTGGGATCCGCGCAACCGTTAGTCACGTACTTGGGAGCCGTTCATCAGAAAGGGAAACTGTCACTATAGAACAAGTCCGATTGGGTATTGGGGTAAGGGTTCAACTGTAGGTTGGTATGGTACTTGGGATTCCTTGCTTGTAACCGCTTGTTATGATAATAGTGGAGTTTCGGGAGTGGTGACCTGAAAATCACCCGGTGGGGTTTTTGCAGTTAGGTTTTTCCCCATTCATAAATAAATCACCGTGTCATTTATTTTCCGCTGCAATTTTAGTTTATTGGTGATTTGTTTGTGCTACCACGTGTTTGTATGATAAATTGATTAATTAATAACCTGGCTAATTAATTAATTAATTCCTATCACAAGGGGTCATTCAGTTTATGGCCTATCACTAATCAACACTATACGACTCAAATATGGTGAAGAATATGATGGTTAAAATCTCTTCTCTAAGATATATCAATGTGAGAGGGTAGGGAGAAGAGAGAATGAAAGAATTTCACTCTTAGGGCCATGGGCTCTCTCTCTCTTATACAAAAGGCTAGGATGTGTATATGATCTCTTTAGTCTTATAAGCTTAGCTCATACTCTTTTCCCACGTCCTACATTCCGAAATTATGTACTATTAATTACAACATAAGCCAAGTTTGGCTTATGTTGTAATTAATAGTACATAATTTCCCTCTGTTTTCCAGTCATGACTAGTTGCAACCTAGCTGCGTCGTGACTTCCACTTAATAAAAGTTTTACATTTGGCTGTCATGTGTCCAACCCGTGGGTAGTACATATCATAGACATGTCACGTAATTCACTTCCAACAGTTTTGACCAGGTTCAAGTACATTCTATCCTCAGAAAATACATTAAAATGAGAGAATAAATTACAAACAAATCTAGCATATAATTAAGCCAACAAAAACATGAAGGTAACGGTTCCATATCATCTAATATCTGGTACAGTTATTGTTTCAGTAAATTTGAGGCTTTTATGCATGGCATTAAGATAATCATGACAACAATATTTCCAGTTAGAATGTATGATCACTAGCTGATGTGAAGTTCCAAGTCATGATGAAGTTGATAACTTTAATACCCACCAAAGAAAAGGCAGAAGAAAAGCCAGTGCCATTTATGTCGACGTCAAGCTTATTGGTTAGATCATGAATTGAATGTTACAGGATAAATAGAATGAGACTTTGTGAGACTTATCAGAATATAATATCTAGTCAATAATATTACTTTATGCACAGTAAGTCCCATATGTTAATGTGTCGTTTCATGCTTCATTATGGTCAGATAACCACTCAATTAGAAACACCAATGTCTCCCATGAAATGTAGGGTCTTGAAAGTGGTTACGTGCCAAATTATGGATAAGAGTTTAGCTGAATGGCTTATGTTTTTATATTCTCGTTTTGTAGCATATGCGCTTGGTTCTTTGGGGAGAAAAATTAGTTTAGCGTTTTTGATGTATCATTATCATGTGGGTATATATAGAGTTAGGTTTAATTTATTTGGATGGTACATACAAAAAGAAGAGAAGAAAAAAAAAGAAAAAAAAAAGAAAAAGAAAAAGAGGTTAACGTGTTCGGAGCCTTAATTTATATGACGGTAGTGTCTTGCACTTAGGCTACATTGTCTTGGACGGAAGGTTGTTTCAAATGAAAACAGTCCTTTCTAATAATTCCAGTAGGACAACTGACGAGTCAAAAAATAATCTGAGATTGTAATTTTCATTAATGACGATTAAAGCAAGTGTTACACATTTACTGCATGTATTGATGATGAAATGTAATAGATGGAGCAATGGTAACAAATGAGCTGTGCATTTTAGAATTTCCATTGATAATGTAATAGCCATTAGTCATAAATGCTGGAATTCATATTGTCCATTAAGGCAAGGAACAATGGAATCCAAAGGTACACACAAATACTCATCTCAACAACCTTCCAAGCAGAATTGCTACAAAGAGATTTCTTTTTCTCAATCACCAAGAGTCCGCTGAAAACAATAGCAGAGCTACTTCATAAGGCCCAGAAGTATATGAATGTAGAGGACACAGTGACTGTTAAAGGAGTGATGACCAAAAGGAAGTGGGACGAAGGAACTAGCCATAACTCTGATAGAAAAAAGGAAGTGCGAAGCACTAGACACACAGTGGGCAAAAAGAGGAACCTCCTAGATCGAAGGCCTAAGTTTACTAACTCCACTCCACTAGTGATGCCTATTGAGAAGGTATTGATGCAGATAAAGGAACCTTCTTTGTACTGGTCTAGACCAATTTATGCTCTAGTAGAAGTCAGAGACAAAAGTAAGTACTGTAAATTCCACCAAGACCATGGACACCGCACAGACGAATGTAGACATCTAAAGGACCAAGTAGAAACCCTGATCTGTCAAGGAAAATTACAAAAGTTTGTATGAAAAATGAAGCCATATAGACGACAACAGAAGGACGAGAAAGATAGGGAACAAGAGATAGGGGGCAAGAAGGCCCCCATGGGAGAAATAAGGATGATCTTTAAAGGGTTGGTAGCGAGAGGATCCTCTAAGCCATTGAAGAAGGCATATACAAGAGAAGTGAACATCGTCCATTTGCGATTCCCACCTTCAAAAACACCTAGATGCAGCAAGTCGGACATCCTCTTTTCCAAAAGGGACACCTGCGGCATCAGACAACCCTATGATGATCCACTGGTGATAAATCTTAGAATGGAAGAATTCAACATTCATCGGGTGCTGGTAGACAATGGAAGTTCAGTAGACATCATCAATCTAGCAACTTTCCAACAGATGAAGCTAAGCAAAGAAAGGCTTTGACCATTCAGTTCCCTATTGGTAAGTTTCACTAGGGACAGGGTCATTCCTAAAGGTGTTATTAAGCTAACCATAATTGCAGGCACTTATCTAGCACAAGTCGCCAAGGAGATTGATTTTCTTGTGGTAGATTTCCCTTTGACGTACAATGTCATCCTTGGATGACCAACACTCAACAAGTTAAAAGCAGTGACATCGACTTATCATCTAAAGGTTAAATTCCCTATAGCTCATAAAATAGGGGAAATTAGAGGAGACCAAATCCTTGCAAGGGAATGCTATCAAGTCGCCTTAGCAATAGGGGAAAATCATACATGGATCCTTAAACCATCAGAAACACCACAAGAGGTTAAGATCATCCTTGGGGACCCATCCAAGGTCTTGAAGATAGGGTCAACACTTTCAGCCTCAGAAAAGATGAAGATAACAACCTTCCTCAGAGAGAACCAAGATGTATTAGCTTGGAAGCACGAGGATATGCCCAAAATCGATAGGGAAGTCATCCAACATCGTCTTAACATTAATCTAGAGTACAAACCAGTACAGCAGAGACGGAGAGTATTTGTACCTGAGCACAATAAGGTAGTAGCTAAAGAGGTTGAGAAACTCCTAGGGTGGGTTTCATAAGGGTAGTGTTCTACCCTGAGTGGAAAGCCAACATGGTGATGGTAAAGAAGAACAGTGGCAAATGGAGGATGTGTGTTGACTTTGCAGACCTCAACAAGGCATGCCCAAAGGATAGCTTCCCCTACCCAGGATTTACCAACTAGTAGATTCAATTGTTGGATAAAAGCTCTTAAGTTTCATGGATGCCTTCTTCGGCTACAATCAAATCATGATGGATGAAGAAGATCAATAGAAGACCACGTTCATCAGTAGCCAAGGGTTGTATTGTTATAAGGTAATGGCTTTTAGACTAAAGATTGCAGGGCCCACGTACCAGAGGTTGGTGAACTGCATGTTCTCTCAACAAATAGGAAGAAATGTGGAAGTATATGTAGATGATATGCTGGTGAAGAGCAATGACGAAGTAGATCACTTGGATGACTTCAGGGAGATCTTCAACATACTAAGTAGAAAATGAAGTTGAACCCAACAAAATGTGTTTTTGCTGTTTCAAAAGCAAAATTATTGGGATTCATGGTATCTTAACGGGGTATAGAGGCTAATCCAGACAAGATAAAGGTGATAATGGAGATAAAATCCCCAAAGATGGTGAAGGAAGTATAGAGCTTGATAGGAAAAGTTGCTACCCTAAACAGATTATTCTCTCGGGTGATAGAAAAATGTTTGCCTTTCTTCAAAGTCTTAAAGAAAGCCTTTCAGTGGAATGACGAGTACGAAGAAGCCTTGACAAAGCTAAAGGATTACTTGACACAGTCGTCATTGTTAAGCCCTTTGATAACAAGAGAAAAATTGCATTTTTATTTGGCGGTATCTAATATGGTAGTAAGCTCGGCATTGATCAGGGAAGATAAGGACGTGTAGAGGCTAATGTACTATACCAGCCAAGCATTCCAAGGAGCCAAAGTGAATTACCCAAGACTAGAGAAGATCGCCTTTGCCTTAGTAGTTGCCTCCATAAAACTCTGCCACTACTTTTAGGCACATCCCATCATCATCATGATAGACCAACCGATAAGGAAGACGATAAACAAGATAAATGTAGCAGAGCGACTCGTCCAATGGGCCATAAAGCTTGGCTAGTTCAACATAGAATATCGGCCCTAAGTATCAATTAAAGCCCAGGTCCTTGTCGATTTCATTGCAGAGTTCATTTACCCTCAAGAAGAAGAAAAGCCCTCAAAGAAGACATGGACTATCCAAATAGACGGGTCCACCACCAAGATAGCTGGAGGAGTATGCGGCCAGATTGCAGTTCCTAGCAACAAACAACAAAGCCAAGTATGAAGCATTCCTACCAGGGCTAAGTCTGGCAAGAGTATTAAAAGCCAAGACTCTTTTCATCCAAGCCAACTCTCAGCTTGTAGTTAGCCAAGTAAGAGGAGATTGCGAAGCAAAGGAAGAAAAAGTGCAGAAGTATGTGAAGATCGTCCAAAAACTCTTGCAGCATTTTGAAATCGCCGACTTCTAGCAAATCCTTTGAGCAAAGAATGTTGAAGCTGATTTCTTAACACGACTAGCCTCATCCGACGACCACGACATATCTCCTGAGTTATGTATGGAAACAAGGGAAGAACCAAGCATAGAAGGAGAATATCTGATAAAGGTACATGAATAAGATGAATGGATGACTCCCATCATTTGTTACTTGAAAGAAGGACAGCTCTTAGAAGATAAGATTAAGACACAGAAGATACAGATCAAAGTTGCTTGCTTCGTCATTATTGAACATGTATTATACAGACGAGGACACTCCATCCTTTATCTCCCAATGTGCAAACAAGGAAGAGGCCGACTATGTATTGTGAGAGATACATGAAGGAGTCTGCGGTAACCACACAGAAGCAAGATCTCTGGTGGAAAAGGCACTCAAAACAGGTTATTACTAGCCAACACTATAGAAGGACGCATATGACCTCGTCAAAGCATGCGACCTGTGCCAACGCTTCCTAAACATCCAAATGTGACCAGGGGAACCAATGATGCCAATAATCGCGTCTTGGCCTTTTGCCTAGTAAGGAATCAACATAGTGCGACCACTCCCTATAGGAAGGAAGCAATTTGAATTCCTCATTATCGCAATTGATTACTTTACTAAGTAGGTGGAAGCTGAGCCAGCAATGACGATCACAGAAGCCAAGATCACCAGCTTTGTATGGAAGAACATAGTCTGCAGATTCGAGATTCCTAACATAATCATATTGGATAATGGGAGGCAGTTTGACAATCCCATGTTTCAAAAATTTTGCCAAGACTTAGGCATCAAGAGCCATTACTCTTCCCTAAGACAGTCTCAGGCTCAAACGGAAGTGACGAATAGAAGCCTACTAAAAATTATCAAAAATCAGCTTGAGGGGGAAAATGGTGCTTAGCTTGAAGAGCTGCCAAACATTTTATGGGCATACAGGACAGCCACAAGAGTGCCAATGGGGGAAACACCATTCAAATTGACGTTTGGAACTGAAGCAGTCATACCAGTGGAAGTAGGGCTGACGAGCATCCGAATCAAAGATTATGAATAGTAGAGGAACTAGTAGGAACTCAATAGAAACCTGGATCTAATCGACGAGGTAAGAGATGAAGTGAATGGCAAAGCACAAGGGAGCAATGGCTAGATACTACAACAAGTAGGTGAAGGTGTGAAAATTTGACATAAGTGACCTCGTCCTTAGGAAAGTCTCGCAAGCAACAAAGGACCCATCCCAAGGGAAATTAGGGCCAACCTGGGAAGGACCATACGAAATAATTTGTTATTCCAGAGAGAGATCATATTACCTGAAGACCCTAGACGACCAAGAACTGCCACGTCTATGAAACATAGAACACCTAAAGAGATACTGTCAGTAAGAAACCCCAAGTATTCTGAAATGCCTACTTTTATTTAGATGTATTTTTTTCTTTATTGTTGTTTACGATCCATAGACAAATGAATATTTTGTCTCTCTATCAATAAAGCATGAGCAGAAGTACTATTTAGAAATTATTTTCTCGGATTTTTTCATTATAAACTATTGGCCAAGTTGTCATTGATACATGACTTAGAAAAAAGTTATTAATGCATAACAACATCATCATTTATACATGACTTAAAAAGAAGTTATTAATGCATAACAATATAGTCATTCATGCATGAATTAGAAAAAAGTTATTAATACATAACAACATCATAATTTATACATGACTTAAAAAGAAGTTATTAATACATAACAACATTATCATTCATACATGACTTAGAAAAGTTATTGATACATAACAACATCGTCATTTACACATGACTTCAAAAAAGTTATTAATCCACAACACCATCATCATTGACACAAGGCTTCAAAAGTTATTAATACATCACTAAATCGTCCTTCATACTTGACTTAGCAAAGTTATTAACACATAATAACATCGTCATTTATATATGACTAAAAAAAAAAAAAAAAACAAAGAGGTGTTATTAATACATAACAACATCGTCTTAAAAAGAGGTTATTAACACATAACCACACCGTCATTCATACATGACTTAAAAAGAAGTTATAAATAAATAACCACATCGTCATCTATATATGACTTGGAAAAAGTTGGAGTTGTTAACACATAACTAAATTGTCATTCATACATGATGTAAAGACTTCATCAACACACAACAATGTCGTCATTCATTCATGGCAT
The DNA here is from genome assembly GCA_023055345.1 of Quercus wislizeni. Lineage (NCBI taxonomy): Eukaryota > Viridiplantae > Streptophyta > Magnoliopsida > Fagales > Fagaceae > Quercus > Quercus wislizeni. The sequence continues at coordinate 37,849,776 of JALGQJ010000002.1, forward strand.
AAAAACAGTTACCAAACAGGTTCAAGGATAAAAATACTCATAAATTGTATGCTCAAAACGGACAAGCCCAAAAGATTGTTCAAAGAAGAAAAGAAAATAAACAAGCTCAAAAAAAAAAAAAGCCCCAAAGAACATTTTTTTTGCTTTGCAACAAAAAAAAAAGAGAGGAACAAATAACAAAAAGTTTTCAAGGAAGACCAAAAGGGGACAGATTAGTTGGGACATTCTCACTACACCTAGCACGACCTCGTTCTCCGTTGCGGCCTCAATAGAACGATTTGCCAATATCTTTTTCTCCACTCCTTCCATATCAAGCTTAGAGAAGTCCAACTCTGGGTGGTGCTTGGCCAAGTATTTACGAAAAATATCGAAACCCTCCATGTAATAATCACAGAGTTTGTACGAGTACTCATTTGAAGCCTTGAACTTCTCCCCCACCTTCGAGCCAGCCTTCTCGACTTTCATGAGGGCCTTGTCAATCTGATTGTCCTTCAATTTTGAAAATTCCTTCTTAGTGTCATGCTCTTCTCTAGAGTCTTCAGGCGTTCCTTGTCCTTCTTAGGCTCCTCAACAAGGAGAGATTTGTCTCCTAAATGACTCATTCTCAACAGAAAAGGATTCCACCTTGGACTTGGCAATCACGTACTTCTCTTCAAAATCCAAGTACTTCCTAGAAATGTACAAGGGTTCACCCAACACCTGTGAAGAAAACAAAGAAGCATTAGAAAAGAGAACACGACAAAAGAAGAAGACCTTATTTCACAGTTCATACCTACATAACCTTGTGCACGTGAGACGACATCAGCTTATGAGATGGCTTCACCCCCAGAGTTGAAAGTTAGTCAACTAATATCACCTTATGAGCTTTCAGCACTGCGGCTCTTGCATCTTCCCAGAAAGATCCCAGAGGAGCCTTGTCGTTGCCTTTGGCTTTGAAACCTCCGTCAGTGGAAGCAATTAATTCCAGGGAAGAGGTAGGTGAGGCTGGATGCTGGGAGATGGACTTGGCAACAAGAGAAGTCACCATAGGATCGTCCTCGAGTGTCTCCATGTCCCTCTGGCATTTCCTTGTCAGAAGACCGTCTGTCAGACCTCCTTTGGCCTTCTTCTATTAGGTCTCAGTCAGTTTTGCTTTACTAAATCTAATCGTCATTCCTAAAAATAAATAAATAAAATAAAAAAGGGGAGGAGTTAAGTACTAATACATTGAATCTACTCAAATGACAATTCAATAAAACTTACTTTTCTTGATGATCTCAACATTCTTTCAGACGTGGTTAGAGGGCTCTGGTTCGAGGAATTGCAGAAATGAGATTGTTAAAGTCCTTAATAGACTCGAGATAATCTCTAACCCTTTCAACACAAGTATGGTACCTCTTCTTTAGACAAAGGCAAATGAAAGTTGTGAAAACAACAACACATGCACATTTATCAGTACCACATCCACTTAGAAAAATTATATACATTATAAAGAGATTAAATAGAAAGACGTAACAGACACATGAGTACCCCAAATACGAAACAATTTAGGAGCGTCATCTGGATCCTCACCCGGTGTGAACTCCCAGCCATCACTAGAGATGAAGAAAAAGTTTGTTTTCCAATTTCGGAGAGACGAAGGGGAGTCAAGAACCAACCTTGAACTCCTTCCCTATGGTTTAAATTCCCAATAGCCCAGATCTTTGGATCATCTTAGACGATAGAAGTGCAAGAACTCTTCTATCCTAATATTGTCTTAGTCATTGGCAGACATCCATATCGCCATACAGTAGACTACTATCCTTCATAAGTTCAGTACTAGCTAAGCTGGAGCAAGTTGCAAAAAGAAGAAAAGCTCTCTAATGAAAGGGTGGATGGGGAAACGAAGCCCACTGACGAAGTCAGCCTCATAAAAGCACACTTCGTTAGTGTAGGAGTTGCAAACCCTACCGTCATCAACAAGGATCCTAATTTTTATAGAAGAAGGGAACTGGCCTCTTCTCGTCCTTCTCCCTAAGAGAACAACATATACAATAGGCTTTATGAGGGGTAGAAGGAGAAGTGACTTCAAGGGCCCATGGTCCTTAGACGATGACAAGCCTGTTTCAAGCTCACTAGACCTAACCTCCTCACTAGACATTATCAAGGTTTGAGCAACTCCTACTGAACAGTGAATCAAAGGAAAAAGAAAAAGAAAGATAGAATAATAAGGACAATCTCACCCTATGACGGACCCAACCCTAGGATGTTTCCTACCTACAAACTTGAGTAGATCACATAGACGAGCAAAAAAGAAAGAAATAGAAGGGAAATCTGACCAAACTAAGGAATGATCTACCATAAGAACACAAAAAGAAAGAGGGAAGCTCGAAGAGACTTACCAGAATTGAAAAAGGAGTTGATGAGGAAAAACTCAGAAGAGGAAGAAGAGCTCTGAGCAAACGAAACGCAGAATAAATAGAAGATTGTGCGCGGAAAAACTGTGGTGAACTAACACAAAAGATACATCCTGACCATACATGTGTCACGTGGCAAATGAAGTATCAACTGGCAATAAATGCGCCGAACATGGAACACGAAGCGATGAATGATTATGTTCTTATCTTGTCTCACAGACGAGAATATGAACAAGTGGGCAGCTGATGAGTCAAAAAATAACCTGGGATCGTCATTCCTATTAATGAAGATTAAAGCTAATATTAGACATTTATTGCATGTATTGATGATGAAACGTAACGGACAAAGCAACGGTAACAAGTGAGCTATGCACTTCAGAGTTCACATTGATAACGTACTAACCATTGCTCATAAATGCTGGAATTCATTGTCCATTAAGGCATGGAAAAAATATAAATAGCACAACTGTCACGACCCAAACCTGTACTTCAGAGTTTAGAGCATGACCGGCATGTTAATATCAAGTTTACCTCAATATTAACACGAACCAACCTAAATTGAAGCTGCTTATCAAGAATTGCTTTCTTGAATTCCTGTTTATATCTTACATAAAAACCACAAAATACAAAAATGATGAAAATCTTGAAAATTCATTTCATTTGAACTTTGCAAGATTGTCACTTAGCGGAAACTTAGGGTATAAGGGTAAATTTTACATAGCTAAAGGTTTAGCAAACTCTTATTACAAACCTAACCCCAAAGACATACTATTGGGGTTCAAAACAAACTAAGATACTGAATTACATCTGTGCTCAAGGATCAAGTATAAGAAATGAACAACGGAATCTAAAGGATACTCATCCAAAAATCACTTTAAGTCATTTTCTCTCTAAACAACTTTCTCCCTTTCTGACTTAATCATCGAAGTGTTTTTGCCAAACACCACACCAATGTATTCCATTTCATTCCAAATTTTTATCACGAGTTTACCTCACAGACACGACCAACCACATAATCGTCCAACTATTGAGACGAGAAGCTCAACTGCTGATTTTTCGCATCATCAACAACTTTCTTCCTTTTTATTTTTTAATTTTTTAATTTTAAGGAATGACAACTTTCTTATTTAGAATAAAAAGCTACAAGGTTAAAAACCTATATTGGTTGTATGTTGCCCTTTTGGTCCATTCTATTATCAACAAAATTAATGGAAGATTATTAAACTTCTCCCAAATATCATTGATGTAACACACCACACCAATTAAAATAAGTCACTAAATACAAAAATATAACAAACTCAAAAAGGCAAGTGAAAAAAAATTGAGTTTCTATTAGATTACTTGCTTTTATTATTATGGACATATGGTATTTTAAGAGTATCTAATAGTAATAAAAAAAATTCAGTTTAATTTAAACTACTCATTTATTAATGAAAGATAAAATTTATAAGAAATTTAGAGTTTATTCTTAAATTTTCTAGAAGATTATGATCCTCCTTCAAAGTAAAGACCTGAATTTCTCAAAAAAAAAGAAAAAGAAAAAGTAAAGACATGAACACACATGTAATGCACAGATACACCATAAGGACTCAAAAGTGGCAATAATGTGTATTTTCACTATAGTTTATTTTGTTACAATAGCACATGTGGCAATAGCCCTATCTTGATGTAGTATTATGTATAGTTCTGTCATATGATGTCATTAATATTATATATATAAAAAATAAATAAAAAATAAAAAATTGGCTACAAACTTACTTGTAGCATTGCTTAAAACCCCAACTAACAGTAGGAAGATGACATGTGTCTCAATCATATTCAATGCTCATGATTCACTTAAAATGATTGTATATAATCACTTAAATGTAAAAAGTTACCATGGCTTTTGAGTGAAGTTGTGGTGTGCCTTTGTGTTAGAACTTCTTTCTCTCTCACTTGTGTATGTGTGTTTGTTTCTAAAAAAAAAAAAAAAAAAAAAAACCTTAAATGTAGAGGTGACATGTGTTTCTATTATGTGCAATGCACATGAAATAGATACATATCATCTTTTTATGGCAAAAATGCACTTTTGGTCCCTACATTTTGGGTCAATTCCCATATTGGTTCCTAAATTGATTTCACTACTAATGTAGTCCTTAAAGAAAGAAAGTCGTTTTTAAAATGGTTCCTACCATTAACCAACCAACAGAATAATCCTACGTGTCTAACGGAACTACATGTGTCAAGCCCACTCTATAAAATAATAATATAATAATCCTACGCATCAAGTCCACTCAGCCAAAACTCACATGCCACTCACGTGAGTGACACCTCAATTGTCCACCTCAGCTTCCCGCCTCCCAACCTTCCCACATGACCCCACATGACCTTACTCTCCAACTACCTCAGTCACCACCTACGAAAATCTCCAAATTTCAGAGAAAACCCTAAAATGCCAACATCATCCTCCTCATTTCTCATCCCTAAAATCTACAAATCAAACCCATTTTGAGTTGAACGAAAACCCTAAAAAAACCAAATCTTTTGCATCACTAAGATGACAACATTCCAGACTGAGGAAGAAGAATGGAAGCTAGCTTTGCATTTGCCTCTACTTCATCAGAGGGAAGTTTGAGGAGGAGAGCACCATGCATATGCTATAGCCCTTCCCTTCAGAAGCTCGTGCTAGTGGTGTCCTAGACAGAGAATAATTCAGGGAGAAGGTTCTATGGGTGTCCCAATTACTGGGTAAGTGAAGATTCTTTGTTCTTCGTTACTTCAATAGCGGTTTGGGTTTGGGTTAGGGTTATTGTTGGTTTGGAAGTTTTTTTTTTTTTTTTTTTGGAATTTGGGTTTAATTTCAAGTTGGTAAGAAGTGAAAGTTCTTCCAATGGGTTGATGATGAGATTTGTGAGTGTGGGAAGTGCTTATCCTATAAATGAGGGAGAAAATTCTTAGGCTCCAAGCCGAGGTTTCAACTTGCAAGAAGAGGAAGAAGTTTTTGACACTATGTTTGATATTGACACTTGCTGTGTGTTTTGGACAATGTAGGTGTAGGTAGGGTTAGGACAAGGTTGTTGGTGGATGATGTTGTTATCTTATGTATCCCAATCATTTTAGTATGAATGAAATATGCAATGACATAGTTCATTGTTAAGTTGGTGTGTAATGGTGGCTTTGTTAATTACCATAATTGATTACAATTAGATTGTTAATTTACCAAATCTACAATATTGATAAGGTAACCATTGCTTATATACACAACAATTACCAAACCTGCAATATTGGTAAGCTAACCATTGCTGATATACACAACAATTACCAAACCTATAATATTGATATTCACAACAATTTCTATTTTGCTGCAATATACAACAAGTTTACCAAATTTGCATTACTTGAAATGTAATATATACTGCAATACACAACATAAACAAATTCTGCAATACAAAACAAGCTCCAATTCAGTGCAATTCCAAATCTACATTAATAAGCCATTCATAAATATGCTATACACAACATTAGAAAATTCTGCAATACAAAACAAAAGCCAATTACGTGCAATTCCAAATCTGCATTAATAAGTCATTTATTAATAAGGTAGACCAAATATGCATTACTATGTCATTCATAAATCTGCAATACCATATCTGATATACAAAAAACCTACATGAGGTACATTAGTTCAGCCACATGAATGACTAACTACTAACACTAGTTACAGTAAGATAAGAAGATGAGGCACTAACTACTAACATTGCCTATAGCCCAATTACAAATGTCTGACATAATCCAGGCAGTGAATTTAATCCAAAAAATAGGCCATGTTTGCCAATTACAAAAGATCAAAGTAAACCCAAAAAGTAATGTAAACACTCCACCATCCTATCCCTTTGGACCATGCATAGATGCCTGGCTCTCAACAAACCTCAGCGCCTCCTTGTACCTTGATGCATTTCTTGATGCAGTCAGAGTTTCATTTGTGACAGTCCCCCTCATTCTCTTCCTTGGATTTGTGTTGGTTTGATTGCTGGTTACAGGGTTACTACTTGGTGGATGCTGGTTGTTGGCTGCTGGTTTGCCTGTCTTGTGCATTGCTAGTTGCTTCTAGGTTGCTAGTTTGATGGCTTGGCGCCTTGTTGGTTGCTTCTGGGTTACTGGTTTGATGGCATACTTGTAGCATTTGGTTCACCAGCTTGGGTATTGTCATTTGTCTACAAGCAGAAGCAAATACAACTAAGTTAGAACATTAGTTGATATTTCAAAACATGCAGAATTTCAAAACATTAGTTTTACCTTGTTTGGTCTATTTCTACTTTGGTTTTGGGCGCTAGGCAGTGAATAATTTCCTCCAACCTCACCTTTCCAGCTTCTTTTGTTGTGACCTATCTTCCCACAGGACTTGCACCTCTTGACAATACCCAAGCCCTTGCTGTAATCCCTTCTTAGTTCATTAGGTTCTAAGGCCCTTCTTCCTAGGCCTGCCCGGTAGCCTTTTCTTTATGGGAGGCTGCATATGAGGGAGACTAGTTGGGGTCCACATATTAGCATCACTAAGTGGATCAATGATGTGCTCATAACATGCTTTGTATATGCTGACTTGGTAGCAGGCATTAGTGTACTTCTCAACTTGCGTTCTATTGAAGAATATGCATGAAACTGCATGGCAGCACAGGATACTAGTGATATCCCATTTCCTACAGCTACACACCCCCTTTGCTAGGTCCATAATAAAGCTCTGCAGTCCATTCTTCACCTCCAATTTGGTGTCAGAAGCCCAACAAGCTAACCACCTACCACTACCCACATTCTCCCTATGTAGTCTTTTATAGACTTTAGGGCAGAGCTCAGATTCCACCCTTAGAATATTTTGTTTGTTTTACTGGAATCTGCTTATTAAGTATAACCTTATGTCCTTAAGCTGCAAATAGGAAGAACCCACAATTCGATGCATGCAACAGTGTATATAGCTAACCAAAATCCAAAAAATATGCATACTATGCTAATGATGGGTTTCCCTCTGAATTTGAGTATCTAGCTATTGAAACTCTCACACATGTTGTCGATAATAGTGTCACTCAATGCATTAGTTTTGAACATGTGTCTAGACCATACTATTGTGGTATGTCCTTTCAACCAATTATATACACCTTCATCAATGTCATTCATCTCATTCACTACTCAAATTCATGTGCATATGTGGCTTTAGTTGCCTTCCAAAACAAGTGCCTAATCAGTATGCCAGGGTGTCACTTCCTCAAATAGTTGTACAAATGTCTACAAAATATACTGTGCTCATACTGTGGCCAATTATCTGCAAATGGCTGCACCAACCCTTGCCAAGAAAATCAACAGTGGTTAGCATATATACATATTTCACTACTTATTGAATGTAGTTAAGTTAAAAAATGAGTATGTGTTGGATATACCTTTTGCTGGTCTGATATGAATGTCTACCTTTTCTCTTGACCAATGTTTGCTAGCAGCAAATTTATAAACCAAATCCATGAGTCCTTGGTTTCAACTTCCACCACTACAATTGCTAAAGGGAAATATTCTTCATCTGGATCTCTGGCAACTGCAACCATCAACTGGCCCCCTATCTTGATTTTTTAGGTGACAAGCATCCAACCCAATTATTGGCCTACAACCTACCCTAAACCCTTGCTTACACCCAGACCAACAGATGTACAATCTCTCAAAATAAGGTAGACCGGCCTGTAAGCCCATCTTAGTAGCCAAGTTACCTTCATTGAATATGTGTGTCTTCATTAGAACTATACTGCTAGAGCTCAATCTCCTCAGTTCTACACAGTAATCCTATAGTTGATTATAGTGCTCTATATAAGATCCATCAACAAACTCCTGACCCTTTTCCCTAGCCATGCTATCTTTTCCTACACAGATATTTACAATATACTTCTCATGCACAACCTCTTGAATGTCCCTTAGCTTAATATCAGGTTGCCTCTTCACCTTCTTCATTAACTTCTTTGTAAGGAACTTGGCAGAACACCTAGGATGTTTCTAGCTCCTAGTGCATGTGTGCTCCAAGTTCAAGGTCTTCAGCTACCAACTTATCTCCCTTAACAGCTTTGCAAGGTAAGCTGTAAACTTACAAGGGGGTTGGCATTTGACTCTAACCCTAACTTTGTCATTCTTCATAAACTTCACCCCTCATCCACCTTTCATTGCATACTCAGTAATAGCATCCTTGAACTGCTTAGCTGAACTAAATAACATGTTCTTCTCAAATACTAAGTGTTCAAGATTGGAAACTGGTCTAAACACAGGGAACTTCTTCCTCTTTCTTTTGACATTGTTCACAACTCTTTCATTGATAGTAGCACCACCCTTACTGCCACTGTCACCATCACCATCACCCTAAACCTCACTATCAAAGGCTGAACAACCCCTCAGTAGTGTAGTTTGAGTTCATTACCCCATCACCCATCTAATCATGCATGTGCATCATTACATCACTGTCACTACTTGCACTATCTTCACCCATATATCTCTGGTTGGGGTTCATTGATCTTGCCCCTTCTACATCACTGTCCTTAGAAATTCCATTACTGTCAGTGGGGACAGCCTTATCCTGTTATGGTTCCTCAACAATTGGTTCCTTCCCTTGTCTACTGCACCCAAGTATTTCCACTTCATCATCACTATCACCATTTCTATCACATGCATCCCTTGAACCACCATTGCTAGACTCATCACCACCATTCCACCACCACCTATTCCCCCATCATCCCTACCACTAGCACTACCACCAACCCTACCATTAGCACTGCCACGAGCACTGCCACCATCCCTACCAACCTCAACCAATTGAAAATGACTATCCTAGTCATCATCACCATCATAAAACTCATCATCATCCTCAAAATTAGAACCACTATTGCAGTAATAGCCCTTCCTATTATAATAACCATCAAAAGGATGTTCAAGTTCACTAGAGCCTGATTATCCCTAGACCTTCTATACCACAGCCTACTCACATGTGTATACCCAAAATCTTTACAAATGGCCTCAATTTCTACCTTAGACCACTTGTCAAGATCACATTCATCTACTAACCCCACTTCACCCCCCATATACTTATGAGGATTTTCATCAAAATACCCACCATGGTGCACATGCAAAGCAAAGAACTCGTCCATTCTGCATGCATGAGATATATAGTCAACATTATTTAATCCACTACTTCAAAAACCAAACCAAACAGTTAAACATGCATTGACACTATAACATTCCTAAACAAACAACACTATTCCTCAAACACAAAGCAATCATCTTAATGCTAATAGGGAACACATGGATCACCTTTCTCCCTTAAAGGCCAAACACAAATCACCCACTAAACAAACAACACCCACTTAACATGCAACACTATCGAAATAAAGGCATAAACAACCATTTAAATAGTGGTCCCTAGGCATATTGAGATTGTGTGAAAAGAGTTAGAGAGAGACATATATGGTGTGTGCAAAAGTTAGAGAGAGAGAGAGAGAGAGAGAGAGAGAGAGAGAGAGAGAGAGAGAGAGTGACAGAGAGAGTGATAGAGATACATACATAGAGAAAGAGAGAAAGTAGACAAAGTTATCTTTTCGAGCTTCAACCCACTGCTACAATCTTGAAATTGTTGCAAATTTGGATTGAAGCTTCAACCCACAACGTTCTCCCTCGTTTTCTTTGATTTTTAGTGTTATTTTTTGTGTGAATTGGTATCATAGTTCACTACATTTTGGGTTTTAACTCAAAATGGGTTTGATTTGGATATTTTAGGGATGAGGAAGATGATGTGGGGATTTTAGGGTTTTCTTTGTCAATTTTGGGATTTTCTCTAAAATTTGAGGATTTTCGTATGTGGTGACTGAGGTAGTTGAAGAGTAGGATCACGTGGGATCACATGGGAGGGCTAGAAGGCAGGAAGTTGAGGTGGACAACTGAGGTGTCACTTACGTGAGTGGCATGAGAGTTTCGGTTGAGTGGGCTTAACACGTAGGATTATTATATTATTATTTTAATGAGTGGACTTGACATGTGTAGTTCCGTCAGACACATAGGATTATTTCGTCAGTTGGTTGATGGCAGAGACCATATTAAAAACGATTTTCTTTTTTTAGAGACTACATAAGTAGCAAAATCAATTTAGAGACCAAAATGGGAATTGACCCATAATATAGGGACCAAAAGTACATTTTCGCCTCTTTTTATTGTTTTGTAATCAAACTTTGTGTGAAAGTTTCAATTGTATGCATAACACTAAGAAGTACAGAGGAGAAAAAAGCATTTAGAGAACCTAGATTTTTAAACATTATTTAAATGATATATTATATAAAATATATTATTTAGTTTATAATTTCCATATTATTTAATTTAATTTAAATATTTGTATCTTTTCCGTAGTATAAATTTAAAGCACAAATCTATTCTATGAGATTTATTCATCCTTTAGTTTGTTATTACTATAGATGAGACTAAGTGACCAACCAAATTTAATTTACATTAATCTATTGAAATATTTTTTGGTTGAAAATGAGAGACATAACTTAGACCCCGGTTTACAATTTAATTCAATTTTAAGCTAGTTATTGAAATTGAGCCCAAATGTTAATGTAATTAACCAATTGACATATGCATGAATAGATAAGCCAAATAAAAATCCTAAACAAAAATCAAGCACCTACAAGAACACTAAAGTGTTTATGGAAAGAAAAGCCTGAGAACTGGGTGAAAAAAAAATTCCCAGAACTTATAGCACCAAACAATATAATAAATAAGAATAGTTGCAATATCCAAGCAAAGTAACCCAGGACTTATAGCACCAAACAATATAATAAATAAGAATAGTTGCAATATCCAAGCTAAGTAACGATTATGTACTTGAGCCTCTATCTTTTGCTAGCAATTGATTCCTCAATCTTTTCTTCTTGTTAGTCTCTGGATTTGTAAATTGAGCCACCAATGTAAGATCAAGTGTCCTTGATCACTTCAAGGCATCTTGAAGATTTGGGATTATTCTGCAATGATTCCTAGGCACCAAATAACTCCAATAATTCTAACTAATTAAAGGTTCCTTTGTGTGTGATAGTTTTAATCTCTTCTCATAGTAATTGACAATTTGATAGGGAGAAGGTAAAGGGAATAAATGGGTTTTTGCTTTAGAGTTTTAGGCTGCTCTCAGGCTCTTCAATTTAGCAATTGGGTGTTAAATTTTGTGGGAAATGAGAGATATATTAAGGGTAAGGGTTGGGACAACTGTGACATTCATAATTGAATCCTCTCAAGTTCTCTCATTTTTGTACGAGCCAGCGAGAGGTGAATTTGTTGTCAACTAATTTTCGGACTTCTAATTTCACCACACAATTCCCTCAACACAATAATCTCATCAAATTTTTAAACTTGACCTCATCAACTCATAACAAATTGAACCCATATTGATGTCGCAAAATCTTGAAGAAAGTACACATGATACTCTCTTTAATGGAACAAAAGAAGATAAGTACACACAATATTCTTTTTTATGGAACAAAAACTAAACTATTACCTTTTGGTAGTAAACCTCAAATTCACGAGGGGTTCTTTGAATCCACAATGTGATAAGTTTTGAATCCTCCAAAAAATAATAGAAAAAAACCTTAAATTTTATTAATTTGAATAATAGTTTGTTTGTCTCTGGAGGCTATATAGCTTATAAATACTAAAAAGACAAAACTCTAGGATGATTAGGAAAATGTCCAAAACCCAATTTTACCAAACAATATTAAATACACCTAAAATTAAGGAAATAATAACTCTAATCCGAAATTTTTTTTTTTGAAAATTACGTTGAATTACCAAGAATAAAAAAAAATTAATTTGAAAATTGTGACTTACATCACACATCAATACATGAATACAATGAAATTCATATATATATATATATATTGAAAGAGAGTTTCAATTTATAGCGTATACTCATAATGATATATTTTTGTCATTAGAGTAAAACACCAATCAGTTTTTAGTATAAGCGGGAATTGAACCTTAAATCTATTATTCAACCACCAAAATTTTTATTAGTTGAGTTAACTAGAATTTACCAATAAAATTCAATTTAAAAATTGAAAATATATCCAAATTGGTACGAAATATGCCAACACAATAAGGGTCCCAACGTAAATTGAGACAAAATATGAGTAAAAACTTGAGACAAACAACAAAATATGAGTAAAAAAAAAATTGAGATAGACATGTCTACTTTACGAATTTACTTACGGTGACCACATTTTTTGAGATCGAATTGAAGGAAAGTGAAGAGCACAATCAGAAACAGAAGTCTATAAATCGAAATGAAACTATATAACCAAATACAACATTGTTGAACTTAATAAGAAGAGAAGAAAAGACGAAAAGATTAAGAGACAATTTAGATAGGCAGACAAAAAGAGTTAAAAGGATCCAAGCTAGAAACTGAGAAGCAAATAAGCACATCATTATTTATATGGTTTTAACATAATTAAAAAAAAAAAAAGTGGTATTGTACTTGATAAATTTTGTTATTAAATGGTTTTAGTGTAAAATAAGATGTGCTTAAAATCCCTTAAAATAAGACGTCATGTGACAGAAGTTTCAGATAACCAACAGCCAGAGCAATTTCACTGGCTTAAAAGTTTTCATGGTATAATTCCTAGGCTTTTTATAAAGCAGCATTTTGATACGAAATTGTAGGTGCTTTTCCAAAACCAGTGCCAAATTAAAAAATCAAGTTTTCATAATACATTTTGAAGAGGATAAAAATAGAAGGCAAGGCTTGACGGGCCTAGACGAGTGGGCCTAACGGGTCTATGTCCATGGGCCTGAAGAAAGTCGAGCTCATCCTTTGTGCGGAACCCATGATAAAATAAGGGCCCAATAAGAATAGGGCAAAGCATTGGAAGAATTTTGGGAGAACACCTTAAGACCATGGACTTTTCACGGAAGAATAACTTGTCCACCACGTTTTGGATTCCTGAAGGAAGAGTTCTACAAGGAAACAACTTGGGCTATAAGGAAGGGAGGCGAAACCCCACTACTATAAAAGCCCCAATGCCCCCTCGCATCAAGGTACGCATAATTGACCCCTCTCTAGCACTCTAGAGTTGCGAGAATATTTCTAACTTGACCTTCTGAGGGTATTTGGCCGGCTCCACACCGGTGCCTTCTGCAAGGTATTCTTTTTTTCTTCTTTTGTGTAGATGACTTTTTGAGCGCAAGGATCGTGCTTCTCACTGGTGAGATATACGGCCTTATCAGTTGGCGCCGTCTGTGGGAAATATCGTGACAGTTTAAGCCATTGTTGCCTCCCGGACATAAGAGTTGCATGGTACTCACACGCTCGATGGCCACCACCAACAACGCTCAAGAAGACGAGCCGCCGAGGTCCACCGCACTAGAAAGACAGGTCCAGACCCTCGCGGCTGTAGTAGAGCGCCTCACGAAACAGAATCATGATCTGGAGGAGCAACTGCGACAGAGAGACGCGGGACATAACGTCCAGGAGGAAAACCAGGGGGACAGCTCCGAACGAAGAGGACCTGAAAGGCCAGAGGGCAGTAACGAACCCAGTAGACCGGAGTGGCGGAACTTAAGCATGCCCTCTCTCATAGATACTGCCCCACCACCCATTCTCGTAGAGATGTAGGCGATGAAGGAACAAATGGAGGTCATGATGAACGCCCTCAAGGAACGCGTCTCCAGCGACCTTGACGATTTAGTGAATAGGACTGACTCACCATTCACTATACCCGTCAACTCCTGTCCACTGCCACAGAAGTTCCGAATGCCACAGATTGAGAGCTACGATGGAGTCAAGGACCCACTCGATCATCTAGAAACCTTCAAGACCCTGATGCACCTCCAGGGAGTACCGGACGAGATCATGTGTAGGGCCTTCCCTACGACGCTGAGGGGCGCAGCAAGAATCTGGTTCAGCAGATTGACACCAAATTCGATCAACACCTTTAAGGAACTAAGTGCCCAGTTCACCTTGCACTTCATCGAGGGGCACAGATACAAGAAGTCTACAGCGTGCTTAATGAGCATCAAGCAGCGGGAGGACGAGACGCTGCGGTCATACATAACCTGCTTTAACAAAGAAGCACTTTCTATTGATGAGGCCGACGACAAGATTTTGGTGGCGGCCTTCACCAATGGCTTATGGAAGGGAAAGTTCTTGTTCTCTCTGTATAAAAATGATCCGAAGACCATGTCTGAGGTACTCTACAGGGCCACAAAATACATGAATGCAGAGGACGCACTATCAGCCAGGGAAGACAGACCCAGAAAGAGAGAGAGACTTGAAGATGCCCGTCAGGACCATGGGGGGAAGAAACCGAGGACGGGAGACAGACGCGATGAAAAGCGTTCCAAACCTCCAAGAGGAAGATTTACAAGCTTCACTCCCCTGAATGCCCCGCTAAACCAAGTACTGATGTAGATCAAGGACGAAGGGGCCCTGACATTTCCAGGGAAGCTGAAGAGCAATCCAACCAAGCGATCCAGAAACAAGTATTGCCGTTTCCACCGTGACCACGGTCATGATACTGCGGATTGCTATGATTTAAAGCAGCAAATTGAGGCCCTCATCAGAGAAGGAAAACTATAGAAATTCGTCAGCAAGGAGAGGACGGATGCACATACTCGGGAATAGGCCCCTCGACTGGAGAACGACCATCCAAGGCCCCCTATTGGGGACATAAGGATGATAGTAGGGGGCACAGCAACTACAGGATCGTCCAAAAAGGCTCGAAAGACCTACCTCAGGATGGTCCAAAATGTCCAGTTAACGGGCTCTGTACCTAAGATAGCGTGGAGGGAAAGCCCGATTATTGGATTCTCAGAGGACGACGTGAGACGCCTCCACCATCCACACGATGATGCACTTGTCGTCAGCATATGGGTAGGAGACTACAATGTACACAAGATGTTGGTCGACAACGGCAGCTCGGCAGACATCCTGTACTACCCAGCATTCCAGCAGATGGGAATAAACAGAGCACGATTAACACCAACAAATGCCCCATTGGTTGGCTTTGGGGGAACGAGGGTACTCCCGTTAGGAGCTATCACGCTCTCAGTGACGGTTGGTGATTATCCGCAACAAATCATTCAGGATGTGACTTTCTTAGTGGTCGACTGTTCATCCGCTTATAACGGTATACTAGGGCGACCCACACTGAACTCGTGGAAAGCAGCAACATTGACATACCACCTAATGATCAAATTCCCTACGGAATACGGGATTGGAGAGTTGCGAGGAGACCAAGTGGCCGCCCGAGAATGCTACATCGCCATGCTGGAAATGGAGGATCATCAACAGATCATGTGCATTGGAGAGCAGCGGACCATGGCAGAGTTGGTAGAGGAGTTGGAAGAGGTAGTCCTCGATGAATCAAGACCTGGGAGGATGACTAGAATGGGCACTTTGGCTAGCCCAATGATACGTCAAAACTTGGCAGGTTTCCTAAGAATGAATCAGGACGTATTCGCGTGGAGTCACGAAGACATGCCGGGGATCGATCCTTTGGTAATAGTCCACAGGCTAAATGTTAACTCGGCCTCTTCGCCAATTCGACAGAAAAAGTGGGTGTTCGCATAAGAGCGAGACAAAGCAGTGGTAGAAGAGGTTAGAAAACTGCTAGAGGCTGGTTTTATCCGGGAAGTATACTATCCCGACTGGTTAGCAAACGTGGTCATGGTCAAGAAGAATAACGGAAAGTGGAGGATGTGCGTTGACTTCACGGACCTTAATAGGGCGTGCCCAAAAGATAGCTATCCACTCCCTCGGATAGATACCTTGGTAGACTCAACGGCCAGACACGAACTCCTGAGTTTCATGGATGCTTTCTCAGGCTATAATCAGATCAAGATGAAAGAAGAGGATCAAGAGAAAACTTCCTTTGTGACCAGTCAGGGACTTTTTTGCTACAAAGTGATGCCGTTCGGACTCAAGAACGCGGGGGCAACGTACCAGAGGTTGATGAATAAAATGTTCGCGCACCAGCTCGGAAGGAACATACAAGTCTATGTCGATGACATGCTAGTGAAGAGTGTGCGTGAGAACGACCACCTAAGCGACCTCTAGGAGACATTCAACACCATTCGGTCGTATAACATGAAGTTGAACCCAAGCAAGTGCGTGTTCGGGGTGACAGTTGGGAAATTCTTAGGTTTCATGGTGTCCCAAAGGGGTATAGAGGTCAACCCGGAAAAAGTACGGGCCATATTGGAACTAGAACCCCCGAGGACAGTGAAGGCAGTGCAGAGCTTGAACGGAAAAGTTGCAGCCTTAAACAGATTCATCTCCAAAGCAACAGATAAGTGTTTGCCTTTCTTCCGAGTACTGAGAAAATCTTTTGAGTGGACGAAGGAATGTCAAAAGGCATTCGAGGACATGAAGAAATACCTATCGTCCCCACCACTACTCAGCCCGTGCATGCTAGGAGAAGAACTGTACGTCTACATAGCGGTCTCGCAAGCAGCAGTTAGCGCGGCCTTAGTAAGAGACGAGGGAGGCTCGTAACGACCTGTCTATTTCATAAGCAAGGCGCTCCAAGGAGCGGAAGAAAGATACCCCCGGATGGAGAATTTGGCTTTTGCACTTATAACCGCTGTGCGGAAACTCAAACCATATTTCCAGGCCCACACAATCGTAGTTCTGACAGACCAACCTTTAAAAAAAGCAATGAGCAGCCCAGAGGCGGCAGGGAGAATGGCCTTGTGGGCAATTAAGCTAAGCGAATTTGACGTATAGTATCGTCCGTGAACCACAGTAAAGGGGCAAATAGTGGCAGATTTCATAGCTGAGTATACTCAGTCAGAAGACTCAGGGGCTGAAGGACAAAAACTATGGAGCATCCACACGGACGGGTCATCGAATCAATGCTCAGGAGGTGCCCGTGTGGCTATACAAACACCAGAGGGAGATAAAATCGAATGCATGATAAGACTAGATTTCCCTACAACCAACAACGAAGCAGAATATGAAGCCTTGGTAGCTGGTTTGGATCTCGCAAAGGCTGCAGGTGTTGAGAACATGATCATACATTGCGATTCCCAAGTGATAACAAGCCAGGTCAACGGCGATTACGAGTGTAGAAACGAGAGAATGAAGAAGTACCTGGAAGAAGTGAAGAATAGAACCAGCGGCCTCGAGGTCAGATTCGTTCAAATCCCGAGGGAGGAAAACGAATGCGCCAACCGTCTTGCGAAAGCAGCCTCCGTAGAGTTTATGAATACTTCTGAACAGGTATTATCTTTTGTCGAAACCTACTCGCTTATTGATAACGGAAAGCAAATGCAGGAAACAGATGTCGAAGAGAATTGGACCATGCCAATAATAGCATAACTACAATCGGGCACTTTGCCAAACGGGAAGGACGCTGCAAGGAAACTGAAAGTCCGAGCCTCGCGATTTGTGCTGATCAGGGATGTCTTATACAAAAGAGGTTTCTCTCGACCGTACCTGAGGTGTTTGAGCCACAATGAAGCAGATTATGTGATGAGGGAAGTTCACGAGGGGATTTACGGAAATCACTCAGGAGCACGGTCTTTAGTACACAAACTGATCCGAGCCGGATACTACTGGCCCACTATGCTCAAGGACGCCCAAGCTTACGTCAAGGCGTGCAATAAATGTCAGAGGTTCAGTAATTTCATCAGGCAACCATCAGAGGAGCTCACACCTATGACGGCTCCTTGGCCGTTCGTACAATGGGGATTAGACATCATGGGTCCCTTCCCAACGGCCTTAAGACAGCAAAAATTTCTAGTAGTCAGTATCGACTACTTCACCAAGTGGGTGGAAGCAGAACCCCTTGCCACTATCACGGAGAAAAGCATCCGTACCTTTGTATGGAGAAACATCATCTGTAGATACGGGATACCGAGGGTGCTTTTCTCTGACAATGGAAAGCAGTTCAACAACAGCACGTTCAGGGATTTCTGCTCAGAGCTAGGCATTAAGAATCACTACTCATCTCCAACACACCCGCAGGCAAATGGACAGGTAGAAGTCATGAACCGAACATTGCTGAAAATCATCAAAACCCGGCTCAAGGGGGCAAAGGGTATCTGGCCTGACGAACTACCAAGCGTGCTATGGGCGTATCAGACGACGGCAAGGACACCCACTGGAGAGACCCCTTTTCGACTTGCATACGGAACTGATGCAGTCATCCCAGCAGAGATTGGCCTTACCAGCTATCGCGTGCAGAACTACATGGAAGAAAAAAATGAAGCAGCTATGCGCCTCCAGCTAGACTTAGTGGACGAGGCTCGAGCAACGGCAAAACAAAGGTTGGCACGATACCAGAACCTCATGTCAAAACACTACAACGCTAGGGTCAGGCATAGAGACTTTCATATCAGGGACCTGGTGCTACGGAAGGTAATGGGCACTGCTAAAGACCCTTCGCAAGGAAAGCTTGGACCGAATTGGGCAGGACCATATAGAATCACATCATGGCAGAGGAAGGGCACATACCAACTCGAAACCATGGACGGAAGGAAGCTTCATCACCCATGGAATACGGAACACCTTTGGAAATACTACAAGTAGAAATGACATTCAACATCCCCCTATTCCCCAGTCTATTTAAATTTACTAGTCTTTTGATTATTTTTTGGCTTTTTGAACAAGCCTTGCTACAATGACTTTTTTAGTACATTTTTAAGCCCAAGGGGGTAGGTACTTTTTTCTACAGCTTTAAATTTTATGGAGGAAAATTCAGACTTTGCTGTGTTATTACTACTAAAAGATTACTAACATCAGTAGACGGACCCCACCAGGGGTCAAGACCCCAATCCACAAAGTGGATGGACCCCACTAGGATCTCAAACTTATACAAGTCCACAAAGTGGACGGACCCCACCAAGGGTCAAGACCCCAATCCACAAAGTGGACGGACCCCACCAGGGTCTCAAACTTATACAAGTCCACAAAGTGGACGGACCCCACCAATGGTCAATACCTCAATCCACAAAGTGGACGGACCCCACCAGGGTCTCAAAGTTATACAAGTCCACAAAGTAGACGGACCCACCAAGGGTCAAGACCATAATTGACAAAATGGACGGACCCGGTATGGGTAAAAAAAAAAAAAAAAAAAAATAGATATCCCCAAAGTGGATAGACCAAGTATCGAAACTCATGTCCACAACGTGGACGGATACAATAAGGGTAAAACTTCAAACTTGAGCAAGTCCACGAAGTGGACGGACCCAACTAGGGTCAAGATGGACAGATCCCACGAATGGTCTAAATCCCATTTCATAGAGTTGGACACCACAAAGATTAAAAATTTTTACAAGTCTAAGAGGTAGACGGACAAACGCTAGTGTTAACAATCTAAACAAATCAAAATAGACGGGCATCAAAGCTACATCAAAGAGGAAGGATCCTACGCTACCATTGTCAACAAAATAGTAAAGATGCATTAATGGAGGATTTAAATAAATAAGTTAAATGTCAACATAACGGATACACCTTAGCCCAATATACAACAGGCAAAAACTGAATGTTCTCAAAATACTTGAAACAAAATAAATAAACATTTTTTACGCCTCAGGAGCAACGAGGTCTTTTTCTTCACGGGTCTTTTCTTCTTCAATCCGAATCTCAGGGGCGACGGAGACAGGCACCTCTTCTGCAAAAAGCTCGTTCGTATCATCAGACAGATCGGGATGAAAGGACGTAGCCTCCGCAACGGTGATGTTGATGGATGAGAAATCAAGCTTGGGATAAAGAGCCTTGGCTTGATGGAGTGCATCATCGAATCCGTCGTTATATGAGACTCCGAGCTCTGATAAAAGGGCATCGGAGTCACAATATTCCTGGACGACTCTCTCTTTGGCTTGACGGAGATCATTCTCCTTGTCCTCCAGAACCTTTCTAAGCTCCTCCGTCATCTTTTGATATTCATCCCTTGCCCGTTCAACGAGTTTCAGCTTCTGCTCCGTCACCATCTTCCAATTCTTCAGCTCAAGCAGCTCCTCTTCCGCCAGCTTGGCCTTTTCACGGACCCTCTCAAGCGCCATCTCATGATGAAGAGACCGATCCATCAAACCCTTCGTCATAAGCATAGCCTGAAGGCAAAATGGAGTTGGGTTTAAAAAATAAATAGATAAATGATGAATAAATAAAATTATAGTCCGAGGGTAATATTATGACGGGCTCTTACTTGGGCAATGCTAAAAAGGGTCGTCTCCCCCATGGCCTCCGTTGAGTGGTTTCCAAGATCTTCATAGTCCTCACTTCCAATAATAGAAGAGAGCTTCCCCAAAGCATACTTTGGGTCCTCACGAAGCAAGACGGGCGGCTTCTTTTGACTGCCCGGTGGAGGAACCATGAGACCTTTGCCACCCCCATGTTTGGTCGGAGTCACCGTCTTGTTGCCTTCCGCCATCAAGCCAATGACGGTCTCCATCGAAACCTTTTGCTTCTTGGGAGCACGGTCTCCCTTAGGCAGTGGTCTCTTTGCTGAGGGCCTGCTCGAACCCGTTCCCATGGCACCTTCGTCCGTCTCCTTCCTCTTCGCGGCCTTATTTCTGATGGCTGCCTTCCTCTTCGCATCTTCCATCTCTGAAAAAGAAGACAGGTAAATTCGCAGAAAGCAATCAAATTAGATGTAGAGGATGATGGACTTACGCTGACGGGTGCGCTCCTTGTACTTGATAGCCGCCGGAGTGGGCTCAGGACCATCGTAATACCAATGGACGGTATTAAGGTTTACCAGCTTGGCCCACGTCCGCTCCTCTGGCTTAGTCTTTGAAAAAATTCTTTCGAGAAAGTTGTACTCCTCGATATCAACTTGTGGGCGCCATCGTACTGTAAAAAATAAAGAGACGAAGTGATCAGGACGGTCGTTAAAGTGTTGAAAAAAAAAAGGGGGTCACATTCACAACACGACGGACGTAGATATACCAGACGGGTCCAAAATTCCCCATGTTTTATCAACCGGCATGAAGTCCGTCTCCCCTGGGTGACACATCCAGCCGTCACCCTCCAAGAAGAAATAACGGCTCTTCCAGTCGCGATTGGAGTCAAGGGTTTCATAAATAACCTTCAGGACGGACTTCCTAGGGGCAAAACTATACATTCCCCTTGATTTATCGATTTCGTCTGGACGGTAGCAATGGAGGAATTCCTGTACGGTCAACGATCTGGAACCCCCAGACGTAGCTCCATACAGGACCTCCATAGCTATGAATACCCTCTAGGCATTCGGGGATATCTGGCTGATGGACAAACCCAAGTGCTGGAGAAGTTCTCGCTTTAATGTGTTCAATGGGAACCTAAGGCCAGCCTTAAGTGCTTGTTCATACACCCCTAAGTCGTCCACTCCGTCGTAATAGCATTTTTCTGACTTGTAGGGTAGACGGATAGGGATGTGGTCGAGTATTTGATAGATTGCTCTAAGTGTTTTGAAATGCACCTCCTTAATCGTGGACCTGAAGTTATTTACCGTCCACTCAGGTAGCATGACGAACTCCCTAAGTCCGTCAGCACCCACTATTGACTTAATTCCTTGATCGCCGTCATCAGAACCTTCCTCTGGTTCAACCAACTCCATATCCTCATTTTTTGAGGACGGTGAAGTGGCAGACGGACTCCTCTCGCTCAGTTCATCTGGATCTCTACAACCCGACGGGTACAATTCCTCGTAACCCGCCCCGTCGCGGACGAACGACTGGTTACTTGACGCACTAGACATTGCCTACACGTAGTGACAAAACCTAAGACTGACGGATTTAAAATAAAAAGGGGGAGACGGATGCAAGAAATTTAAGTTTTTGCCATATGAAGTACAAAAGTTGAAAGTATTTTAAAGTGAACGGATGGAATCACTTACCGAGGAAAAGAGTGAGCGGATGAGAGTTGGTGCTAAATGATGTGAACGGATAAGCTCTGATAGGTGACGGACTCGCTCTGACAATGTAGTTTCTGCGAAAAGTAAAGAGAATGAAGAGAAGAGTGCTGGTTTTTATAGATGGAGTGCACGGAAGACGAAGCGGCACTTCGATCCGAGATACGAACCATTCGACGAGTGACACGTGTCGTGCGCCTTAAATGCTTCTGCAGCTTGTCAGACCTTTGTAGTCCTGACGGCCTCACGCTCCATAAGCCACCGTCCAAATGTCTTCAACACCGTCAGCTATAAATATCAGACCGTTACCATACTGATTTTGTCACCGTCTACTCAGTATTCACAATCGTCACCTTAGCTCAAATGTCACCGTTCACATATGTTTCTATTCGTCACCCCCATTAACATCGAACCGTCAATATTACTTTGACCGTCACCCCAATTGGCCCCCTTGCACAAAAAGCGACGGACCAAATGGGATGAAGAGGGTAGCTGAAGAGGATAAAAATAGAAGGCAATGCCTGATGGGCCTAGACGAGTGGGCCTAACGGGTCTATGTCCATGGGCCTGAAGAAAGTCGAGCCCATCCTTTGTGCGGAACCCATGATAAAATAAGGGCCCAATAAGAATAGGGCAAAGCATTGGAAGAATTTTGGGAGAACACCTTAAGACCATGGACTCTTCACGGAAGAATAACTTGTCCACCACGTTTTGGATTCCTGAAGGAAGAGTTCTACAAGGAAACAACTCGGGCTACAAGGAAGGGAGGCAAAACCCCACTACTATAAAAGCCTCAATGCCCTATCGCATCAAGGTACGCATAATTGACCCCTCTCTAGCACTCTAGAGTTGCGAGAATATTTCTAACTTGACCTTCGGAGAGTATTTGGCCGGCTCCACACCGGTGCCTTCTGCAAGGTATTCTTGTTTTCTTCGTTTGTGTAGGTGATTTTTTGAGCACAAGGATCGTGCTTCTCACTGGTGAGATATACGGCCTCATCACATTTCAAATGTTGAAAATAAATATTTGTGATATGATCATAATATATAGCCACTTGTTTCAATGGTATGGAAATATTCATGCTGGTTAATTTTTAAGGGTTGTTAGCTACTAGCTATCTAGCAAGTGGTCTTATGCTATAAACACTACGCAAACTATGTGTCGAGGTCCATGATAGAGGACAAGTCTAATCTGTTATCCATTCTATACAAGGGTTTTGATACTTAATTAATTATTGAAATCTAAAATTTGCAAGAGTCAGGAGATTTTGTAAATATTTTTGTGAATGAGATTCCTCTATTTGCTCTGTATTGCTTCAATAACTCGTGGATTGTAGCTGCAGATTTGACACGGAGTTTATTTTTATTTGAACTTTCGAAGATGCTACTAATTAAACCTGTAACCTATTATTTAGTGCGCTTTATCTCAACTTGTGATATATGGTCAGATATTGATGTGATCATTTGTTATCTATCGAAGTTGAAAAATCAGAAAGAAGAGACAAAGAATTTGGAGTCTTTTAATTCTTCCAAAATTAGGTCATTTGGTGAAAAATGGTACTCGTAAAAAGATTAATGATGCGCAATTTAACGCTAACGTGATGGTGCACATTGGTCTCTCCACGATTGATTGCAGCACCAGCGTCACACAATTCATAAATTTTATTGGAATTAATATAAGTTGAATGATGATCCGAATGAGCTTACCACTTATTTGCAAACCCGCTTAGTGGACAAAAAGAAATGACTGAATTTACTAAAAATAAAATTAAAGGTGGGTGAACATCCCTTTGCAAATACATCATTGTGGAAGGTAGATGTGGCGAGCCCTTTGCTGGGGTCTAACGCCTTAATTTAGATAAAACATATAGATATGGTTGTTGCTAATTAATGTTGCCAAACCAGTAGCACTGATCTCATATATCGGATTTGTAGTAATAGCAGGTGTTTTGTTACTAATTATTTTGCTACATGAAAACCCTCCAACAACACTCCTATACTACTACTGTTGTGAACATTATTACCAGTTTGTGAAAGATAACGCAAACAAACAGTAAGGAAAAATAAAAGACACAATCACCGTACGTAAAAGAATTGTATTTATGTGATTTGGTAATAATCTATATCTACAGGCACTAGATAATTATTAATTCACTACATCAATCAAACAATGATTACAAAACGTTTACTCATTCAAAAAACATTGACAAAAGTTTTCCAAAACATTTCAATAGCAATCCAAATCCCAATCCACACTAATAATAGCATTGTAATAAGACTTCAATATCTATTTTTTAGTTGACAAAGAAAGTAATTTCTTTGCACACTAATTAAGGAAAATCCGATAAAGAAGCTAAAAAAATCCAAATGGCAATTCCCAACAAATCTCCACTATTATTTTTGACTCAAACTCCACCAAATATTCTTCTTTAATTTCTTTTTGCAAGAATTCCAACTTAATCTAAAGAGTAACTGACACAGATTATGACAATTCTTTCGCCTCAGTGAAATTTGTAAACCAGAAAATTCATTCAATTCCCATCTCCATCTTATAGTTATATATAAAATTATTTAATTTACAGCCGGCTATATAATAATAATAATAATAATAATAATAATAATCTTGTAAATGAACTATGATCACTATCTGTGAAGCTTCTGATGACAATATTAAACTGCGACTGCGAGATAAAAGCATTTATACGAATACTTAATAATAATAAAATAAAAGAGGATGATATCCATTAATTATTGCATTATTCAACTATAAAAAAGTTGGAGTCCAGGTCATTTTTCAACAACCAACCCCATTAGTTATTTCTTTCAATTAATTCTCTCACCACTTTGGTTTCATTCATTAGAGTCGACTCACGAGTCACGATGCACAAGGTTCGCCACAAAAATCCATCTTTCTACTTTGTGATGATGAGATGCTTACAAACAGTTACATTTCTTCTTCTGTTTTTTTTTTTTTTTTGGTTGTATATTTTAGAGGGCGCACCACCACTTTAATTTGGAATATATACCACAATACATTGTCACCCCACTTTCTGGCATAATCATTGACTATAAAAGAAAGGTCAATATCGCCGCCTGCTGTGACTTGTTTTTGCTCAGATGCTAATCATGAATCTGTATCCAAATCTTTAGACTTCGTAACAGCAGCTAGTTTTGTTTGGCATCAAAAATTAAATGACGTCCATACTCTTAGTACTTATTAGGATTATGATTTTGTAGCCCTATGTTTAGTGTTATTATGGATTCAGGATTCCCTTCCATTATAATTTGATTGGTTTATGCATCAATCTATATATATCAATATGTATATGCCTTTGCTTTCCTCTCCATTTTAGGATAAAATTATACATATATACACATACGTTACATATTTGTCAAGTTTATAATTGACTTATAATATGGTGGTTTATATTCTTAATAAGAAAATATATAATACTGAATTTGGAAAGTAGATCAAGCATCAGAGCAACAAGCCAAGAAGACTGGGTTATAGTTATTTTATTTCCTTTTATTTTAATTGAAATAATAAAAATATGCTACAAAACCAAAAAATTATTGAATATTTCAGGAGTATCATAAATGTGTATTCTTTTCTTTTCACATGAATTGTGGGTCCCACCATAAATTTAATTAGTGAGACCTACGATTATGTGAGAGTAAAGAGTACGTATCTATAATACTCTAGAGTACTCAATAATTTCCCTCTGAAACCCTATTATATTGACCAAGTGAAACTTTTAGCCAACCACTCTATTAAAGTGAATCATGTTAATTCTTTATGTTCTTTTTTTTTTTTTTTTTTTCACAGATAAACACCTAAAATGTGAAAATATTTTAAAGAAAAAATTCTGTAAATAAAAAATCATCAAAGCATGTTTATATAGTTCAAGAAATACAAGAAGGATTAATACCTTTCTTTATCTTATCTCTTGTCTTCATTTATTATATTTCTGACACTTTCTATAGTACTTTTTTCTTTTATGAGATCCTTTCTTTTATCTTCTATACGTGTTATGCTTTCCTCAATTGGGTTAGTTTTCCTATCAACTCTAATGTCAGTTGCTTTTAATGTCTGTAAGCCTGTCTCGTCTTTTCTATTATTATTCATATGTCAATTATTTGTCATAGTTTTTGTTAGAAATGATCTATGATGGGGTTCAAATCCTCTTTCATTTTTTAAAGGTGAATTTAAAGCTTTCAATCTTTCATAGAGGTCCAAAAAACTATCACTTTTCTTTTCTTCTTTAGTATATATAGTAGATCTGTCAATTTTTTCTAAAGATTCTAATTTTTATTAATTCTGTCCAAAAAACTATCACTGTGTTTATTAGTCTGTCGGTTGATTTTATCTCCTGTTAAAGTACTCCAATTATTTGTTTTACTATTATAATTATAGTCATCAATTTCACTATCAGAATCAAAATCTGTTTCATCATATTCCATATTACTATTTAACCAATTATCATCTATATCTATCATGCTATAACCTTCATCATAATCTATATCATCATAGTCCATGATTCTAATTAGTGTGTGCCTAACCTAAGTGTGAACAAGCAAACAGGTTATGAGTTGATAAATGTATTTATTCTCTTTCTAAGCAATTAATAATTACTGGCAGAACTATTACTAACCACTGGTTTCCTTGCTATTGTGACCACCTCCTCGGGAAACTCCATTGCGGGACCACCCAAACAATGCCTATCCGTCGGCTAACAAAACGGGCTGACCAACGCGAGACTATGGTTTGCCAACGAGTTTGAGGCTGACCAACGCTACCAAGGAGCAAGTAGTGGATATGTAGTAATATGAGTTCCTAGTAACTTCTTAATTGCAGAGAAATAAAACTCATACATCTACCATCCATGGCTCTGATACCATTAACTACCCAGGAGAGAGCATAGTAGTAATATGGAAGCATAAACAATGATAAAATAGATGATAAAGAAGAAAATAGCAAAACAGATATATTCAAAATAAGTTAAAATAGAGTATGGAATATAAAAACTGAAACAAATAAAATCTTACTTGAAAATACTTCTATCTTTGATTAAACTTGAAAACAACATTAATATAGAAGCATAAACAATGATAAAATAGATGATAAAGAAGAAAATAGCAAAATAGATATATTCAAAATAAGTTAAAACAGAGTATGGAATATGAAAACTAAAACAAATAAAATCTTACTTGAAAATACTTCTATCTTTGATTAAACTTGAAAACAAATTGTCTTTGGTACAAGCTTTGAAAATAAACACTATCTAAAGAGTTACAAGATTACAAAGTAAAATCTATAAAAGGGTTACAAGAAATCCTGTATTATTTGAAGGGTTTGAGCAAGTATTATTTGACAAGGGCAAGAAAGAGCTAGAAATCCTGTATTGTAAAAGTTCTTGACAAAGAAATGGTTGAATAAAAGGACACGTAGGAAGCTAGAAAGATTTAAAGCTTAATAGGTAGGAAAAACTTTTTTTTTTTTTTGGAAGATAATATATATGTACTTAAGTGCTACTACTACTGGGTAGAATAGTACTCTCCATCATTGAATATGTAGGAATCTCATCATCTATTACTGGCTCAATTTTATTAGTACTTATGTCCTTTGAGATGGAAATTTCTTTCAATAAATGTATATCCTTGGGGAATGGTGGTAGGAGGAACTTAAAAAATACTTCTGTTTCCAAAATATTAGTGCATATTCCATTGTCTGTCGTGAGAAAAGGGTAAAGTAAAGCCAAAAAAGGATTTCCTAGTATTACTTTAGAGGACAACTTATTTTTCAAAAAGAAAGGTGTTCTGAGATTGATTCCGTTATTATATATGTAGGCCTTAGTTAGTTTATTACTTATTTTAAGTCTATCTCCATTAGCCTGAGTTAATCTGTCTGTTGTTGATTCATAATACTTAGAAGGTATCAGTCCTTCTTGTATACAATTCATATCAGCACCTGAATCAACAAGGGCAATAACTGTTAAAGAATATTCTTTATGAACAACCAAAGTTATTTCAGTATACCACTTTTGGAATATCATTCTATCAATTATATTTAAAAATTCATCTTTATAATCATCTTTGTGAGGACTTTCATGAGAATAATTAAGTCTGTCTAGGGAAGAGGAGTCTATCAAAGGGTTATTACAATATTTAATTCTATCTTTTATGCTAATTACTTGTGCAGTTATTTGTTCAACCATACCTTTGAGGATGAAATTTTTTTATTTTAATTCTTTTATTTCATTCTTTAGGTTATGAATATCTATTTGTAGGTTTGTCATAGTTATAGGTGTATTGGGTTTAAATCTATCAGTAATTTCTGCAAAATTATAAGTCGATTTATAATTGTTTAAATCTATGTCAAATCTATCAGATTGAGTTAAGGATTCTTTTAATTTGGATAAGTAATCTTTCTTAGACTGTAGATCTGGAAGTTTTTCTATCAAATCCATTATTATGTCTTCCTGTTTTGTTAAGACACTTATTTTTAATTTTCTTTTACAATAACAATTATCAGGATTATTACAGTAACATAATTTAACCTTTTCATCATGTGAAGAAACATCTGTGGATGATGATGATGATGATGAGGTGATGTTACAATTATCTATCTAGTGGATTTCATTATCTGTTTCTTCATTGTCTGTCAATTCTATTATACTCATTAATTTATCCTTTAATTTTCCTGATATATCAAGTTTATTTATCTTTCTTTGAAAATTACAGTATCTACTAATGTGTCCCTTTTTCCCACATTTGAAGCAGGTAGTGTCATTTTCCCTACGTCTATCATGTTTCTTTCTTTTGGATTCTTCTTTCTTGCCTTTAGACTTACCTTTATAATATCTTCTATTATTGTCCTTATATCTATCACTTCTATCATCTTTCTTTTCTTCTCTTCTTTTCCTAGAGGGAGCAATTAATGGATCAAAACCATATTGCTCACAAAAAGTTCCTAGCTCTTTTTTAGCATATCTTTTTTTCTTTTTCTATCTGATTTTTTAGCCTTAAGTCATTACATAACCATAAACCTGTTTTATTAATAGAAGATATTATGTCTCCATATGTTAAGCTAGGATAGTCTATAGTTCCTTCATTATTGGCTATATCAAGTCTAACTATCTGAGCAAAGAAATAAGGTAAACCAGCAATGAATTTTTCTTTCCAGTAGGATTGTTGACAATCATTCCTACTTAAGACTTTAGAAATAAAAACATATTTATACCATTATCAGTTTTCTCTGTCATGGGTTTCTTAAAAGGTGCTCTAAGATGAGGGGGTATTTCATGACGGATAAATAAAGGAATATTAGACGCATTTTCTTTTTTTATGGAAGTGGAAGAGGTTGTTAATCTGTCTTCTATGTCTTGTAGCTTTTGACCAATTGTTTTTAGATAAGTATTGGTATAATTATTCTGTTGAATTATGCTATCTAGGTTCTTATTATCATCACTTAGACTAGGTCTTTTGATAGGAGTAGCCAACACTTGGACTCCACTGTTTTGATTTAATATTATTGATTCAAAAGGTGGATAAGTTTGATACACCTTCTCATGATTCTCTGTCTTTGTCCATGACAATATTTTTTCTATTACACTTATCTTTTTGTTATGATAGTCCAAAAAGTCAAAGAAACTAAAGTGTGTCTGTAAATCTGTCATCATTTCATCATACTTAGTTCTTAAATTATTTCTTTCTTGTTCATTATATTCTTCAAAAAATTGATTCTTTCTGTCACTATTTTCGGGTTTTAAGTAGTCATATTTTAGTAGTTCTTTATCTAAAACAAACTCTTTAGATAAAACATTAATTTGTATGTCATCTGTAAATATATATCTGTGTGGGTAGGAGAATCAGGTTGAGGTTGGGGCTGATAAAGAGGTTGGTGAACATTAGGGGTGGGTTGTGTAGTATCTGTCGGATAATAAGCTGTTTTTGTCTGGTCAGGGGTTTTCTTAGTGTTTATAGGGGGAAGGTGTATATCTGGAGGGAGATCTTGGGGAGGTAAGGGTCTGGAATCAGAGAAAGGTGTCCTAGAAGAGAAGGAGCTTCTAGGGGTAAACATCATAGGGGTCTTTCTGCCTAAAGAACTACTGGGTCTAATAAGGCTATTAGTATGTCTGTCATTATTATTGAAAGAAATAATAACTGTGCCATCTATCTTTTGAGCTATAAAATCTGGTTCAGTGTTTTCTATCTTTGGTGTGGGAGCAATGGCCTATAGTTGCCATTGTTCAGGAAGGTTTATATCTTTCCATTGTATCTGTTGGGGTACACGAAGTCTACTATTTGCTGTGGATGCTTGAAGAAGGAGAGTATGTCCTTTAGGGGATGGGTCAGCTATGGTTTGAGGGTCAAGAGTTGTTTTCATAAGTTTATAATAAATCCTATAAATAATAGCTAAAGGTTCCGAGCCTTCTTTCATATAATAACCATCTGTTTTTACATTCAAAGTTAAAGCAGCCATAATATTTTTGTCAGATAAGCTTAAGGCAAAATTAGGATAACAATTATAATATATTGGGCCTTTATGTAAACTTGTTTCCATCATTCCTAAGAGCGAGTCAGTAAATCTTAAATGTCTGTCATCTCTCAAACAAAGTAAAACACTTGTATTTAAAGCTTCTCTTGTTAAAGGTTTTATAGCTACCTGTACTAGACCAACAAGTAAAAAGGCATATTTTTCTCTATGTCTATTAATTGAGTCTAATGAAAATAACTGAATGGTTTCATATTCATTGAATAAAGAGTAAGTTCTTTCAACAGTTTTTATAGAATAATCTGTTTTCCATGATTTTTATAAACATTAGTGAGCAAAGTCATTTCATGTAAGAGATTTATTATTTCATATTCTGACATTCCATCAATATTCCTTTCATAAATTAAATCTAGTGAGTAAGATGAATTAGTAAATGTATGTCTTTCTTCAAATTGTAAATCAGGGGGAGTAGGTTTAGGATACCAATTCTTTTTAGGGTATAAATCATCAACTCTTCCTAATCCTTTTTTGCGATCTGAGGTTGATAAGGTTAATTTATTAATTTGTAATTTATCTATAAATTGTGATTCTAAATTATTTATGTTTGATAAGTTTGATTGATTGTCTTCTGATTTTTCATCCTCTGAAGAGTCAGTTCATCCTATTGTTTTTAGCGTTATAATATTCTTGTTTTTTAATGGCTCTATGTCCTTTAATGATTCTAGTTTCATTAAGTCTAGTTTTTTTTGTTTTTTTATTTCATTTAGTAAATTATCAGTTTTCTCTGTCATGGGTTTCTTAAAAGGTGCTCTAAGATGAGGGGGTATTTCATGACGGATAAATAAAGGAATATTAGATGCATTTTCTTTTTTTATGGAAGTGGAAGAGGGTGTTAATCTGTCTTCTATGTCTTGTAGCTCTTGACCAATTATTTTTAGATAAGTATTGGTATGATTATTCTGTTGAATTATGCTATCTAGGTTCTTATTATCATCACTTAGACTAGGTCTTTTGATAGGAGTAGTCAACACTTGGACTCCATTGTTTTGATTTAATATTATTGATTCAAAAGGTGGATAAGTCTGATACACCTTCTCATGATTCTCTGTCTTTGTCCATGACAATATTTTTTCTATTACACTTATCTTTTTGTTATGATAGTCCAAAAAGTCAAAGAAACTAAAGTGTGTCTGTAAATCTGTCATCATTTCAGAATACTTAGTTCTTAAATTATTTCTTTTTTGTTCATTATATTCTTCAAAAAATTGACTACATCCAATATATTCTTTCTCATCTAATCTATCGATCCATTCCTGCTCATTGATGAGCCACGTCCTCACAATTTCAGAAGCCTGCTTAAAGTAGTTTGAAGACGAAAAAGACGCCATTAAACGTCATGACTTAATCAAAACCCATTGTATGGATTGCGTAGAGAACAATTATCAAAATCCTTGATTTTTCTTTTGAACCCTGTCCGTTTGGGTGGGTGAATTTTAAAAAGAAAAATTAGTAGGACACAAGTGTTTTGTTCCAAAATTAAAGAGAACATTGAAGAAAAAACAGGGAACAACAGTTATGTGCATGTGAAGACCAAAATGCCCATGTTTGGCACAGGTTTTATTATTATTTATTTTCAAATTTATGTCTTTTTTTTATTAACCATCTTTCGGATTTTTTTTTTTTTTTAGTTTTTGTCTTTTTTTTTTTTTGGTCCTTTTCATTCGGATTTATTTAATTTTTTTTAGTATTCTTTTTTTTTATTTGTTTTGGTTTTTTATTTTTTATTTATTTAATATGGATATGACAGTAAATTTATACAAACCATATTTTTCATTTTCTAATTTTTTCTTCTCAACTAAACAAAAACGTTTTTCATTTATCTACTTTTTCGCCCCCAACCAAACATATATCATAAGAGAAAATTAAAATATTTTTGTGTGGGCCAATTTTGCCCTGCGTTCCAACTGTGTGAGAGGAAGGGCCCGGCCCAATATCCCGTGTGAGGGGAGACGAACATCCGAGGACATCCAGCCGAGGAATGGACAAAATTACCATCCGAGGAGAGGTGGAGCTTGTTTGTAAGGAATTGGACCGTGTCCGAGGATGATGGTCACCACGGTACTTTTGTCCGAGGTGCCTGGTGAGCTTGTTAATCACTCAGAACAACGCCTAGGGCAAATCTTGTAACGGAGCGAAAGGGAAAATATCAAACAAAAAGTAATGGTAAGAAATGACAAATATCTGGGGGTGCTGTCACCTCCGCATTAAATGTCTCCCAGCTAACCTTCTGGCCGCATTAATGTGGAGGTGATACCTGAACAGTGAACGAGCAGCTTTCCAGCTAAGAATGGAAGATTCTGGAGAGGGCGAGGGGGATGACAAAAAAAAAGGACGTTGAATGCCAAGCCCACACGTGGATGATGAAAAAGGCAAAAAGCTGTGGTATATAAGGCGAGGAAGGACAGAAGGAAAGGGGACCGAAAAAAAAAAAGGAGAAAGGAAAAAGAAGAGGGAAAATCAGATCTTTAGGACATGTCCGAAGGAGATTTATTGCTACATATCACGCTCGTATATTGGATCTTTTTTACACTAAAATCCAATATTTCGGCTCAAGATCAGACTAGCTTTCTTTCCTGCACTCTATAAATTCATTGTTTGGGCTACGTGGGCCTGGATCCATTCCCGCTCTGGATTCAAGTCAGTTCTGGTCCTTACAATTTTCTATCGTCCCACATTTCTATGTCCAACCAAACAAACACTTATTTTCTTTTAATTTTTTCTCCCTTCCTCAAATGTCTTTTGGTTTTTCCCTTAATAAATTGCTATTTGTGTAGATTTGACTGGGTTTTTGCAAATAAGTATAAAAATGCGCAGTGACTCGTAAAGGTCGTGCTTCAACAAGCATATATAAGCAGGTTTGTGTACTTTGATTTTTATTTTATTTATTTATATTTGGTTGTAAACTACTTCTATCACTATAAAAACCGAGATATCTCTTATTTTATTTCATTGTGAGAAAAGGGAAATAATGAAAGATTTTTCTCTTGAAGCTAGGTCTACTCGAATTCTTTCTAAATATAAGAGTGGTGGTGGGAGGCCAATTTTTGGTGGCGATGGGAAGGAATTGGGAAAAGAGAGGGGGTGTGGTTTTTGGTGAAATTAAATATTAATTGGAACTTTCTTTTTCACACTTGACCAGTACATACTTTTCTTATATTATTTTGACATAAGACAAATACATATTTTTTAACAATTTTTTATTTTTTGAGAAATTACTTTTTAACAATTGGAATTGAAAATGTTAACGGATTCGAATTTAGTTGGATATGCAACTTTTAAACTTTTGATCTATACGTTGAAGGCAGAGGCCTTATCCCAAAAAAGAAAAAAAAAAAAAAAAAAAGTTGAAGGCAGGCCAAATCACAGGTGGACATTTAATAATAATTAAAAATAAATAAATAAATAAATAAAACCATTGTTGGGCTCTTCATCCCCCGTGGCTTTTGTCCTCATATCACTACGAAGAAAATTGCATGACGATTTTATGTCTACCTAAGCTAGTCTAGACTCTAGAGTCAAAGTGTATGTTTTGCAGGGTGTTCTATTATTTTTGTTCAAGTAGTTATTTAGAATCACAAAAATTATTCATAATTTTATTTGCAAATCAAACAATAAAAAATAATTTCAGGATTATAATTTTAAAAAAAATTAATCAATTTTTTGAGAAAATAGTTTCTAGAAAACAAGTCATTTATAAAAATATACGTTTCTTTAAAAAGATTAGAATGTAAATAATGGAAAATTAATGGAGGTGATTTTATAGCCAATTCTTGAAAGCATATATGAATGCAATGTTGTAGCCACGTAATACTCGCATGCAAATGGAGTGTAGAATGCTTAGACAATTCAAGTGTTGCTTTCATGAGAACGACACATTTTTTGCACACTTGGATGTTGTGTTGGACACTTGGATTTTTCTTGAACACTTAAAGGTTACTCTCATGACAATGACATCCCTTTGACACTTTTTCTTTGAAGGCTAGTGACTCGGGAGTAGTTTGTATCCTGAAAACAACTTCTCTTAGGACACTTCTTGTAGACTTGTACTTTTCTTGGGCAGTTTAGGAATTGTCTTGGAAATCACTTGGACTACTTTGGATGGTAATTTAATCAAATTACATACTATGGGTCTATCATAGATGGATCATGTGAGTAGAAAGATTGCATTTGGTTTGCATAATTGGTGTTGTACGGACTGAGAATGTCAGCCCGGCCCCAAGCTGTAGGTCCATTCATCGAATGTTCTCGGCCCATCTCAACCCATGTGGCCGGGCTAGTATGGGCCTGGCCGAAAAATCAAGCTAGGCACTTCTAGAGATGTCGCGAACAAAAGATAATGCATTGGGAGAATTCGCTGGCCGAGCAATAATCGGTGTCAAGCACAAGTTACTAGGAAGTCATATCAACAGTGAGCTGTGGGTCCCATCCAGTCAGGGATATGAGGGAAGGGACCCACTGATATGGGGAAAACTCCTTCATCATGACAACCCCATTAAGGGGAGGCAGTAGTAGGGGGTTGGAAAATTTTGGGGAAGGGAAACATGACAGGAGAAAGGAAAGATATAACCTAGGGACTTAGGAATTTTATTCAGATTTCAGGAAAAAAGCTTGACTATACAATCACAGCCTCGGCTAGGCCAGGATCAAGGAGGTTTAGGGTCAAAAACTACAGTTTAGCTCCCTGAATAATCTTCAGAGCCATTTCTTGGACCTCCTATTCTGGGATAAGTCCAACCTAGAGTACAAGTAAATTAGGAGTCTAGGCCTAAAAGCCCAAGGGCTGTTGGGAAAGGACCATCATAATTGGTTCTGTCTGTGGGAAAATCCTACCATGCTAAAGGTCTAGTAGTGGTATCTACTAGATGGAGGATCAACATGAAAACGTGTTGTTAATGGGGTTCAGTGGGAACTGTTCAAGGGATTCGTCTTGGGCTCTCAGAGTGGCGGAGCAAGAGCGTAGGAGAAAGCACTGCAACCAAGACGGGCACGAGACTTTGGTGGACTTGCATGCAGCAACATCCAAAGGAGAGGCAACTGTGTTTTACATGCCTGAGGGCTCTTACCAAAGTGATTGGGACTGTAAGATGGAAAGCCTGCGCAGGTAAATTAAGGAGTTAGAGCTTGAAATAAGGGGGAGGTGTCGAAGAAGGTCCCTTAAGGAGTTGCCCCATGACCATGACTCAAAAAGCGAGTATACAGGGGGCGCATCCCACCAAGATCATTCTCGGCTGTTAAGGAGCAAGTCAAATGAGTCTAAAGGAAAAAGATCGTGTCACCTAAGAGAGAAAGACACAGACAACCCAACGTCGCTATGGACACTATGAGTCGAGCGCTCAGAAGGATAGCCTGGTCACCTTTTGTCGAGGAAATAGAGCGTATTGAGATGCTAAGACACTTTACTCGTCCGCCATTCACTTGTTATGATGGCAAGATAGACCCAATAGAGCATGTAAGTCATTTCACTAAACTAATAGTACTTTATTCTTGGAATGATCTTTTGTGCAAGGTGTTCCCCTCTAGTCTTGGTCCCACAGTAATAAGATAGTTCAATGGTCTGAAGAAGGGCTCTATCCATAACTTTAGGGAGTTAATCCAGGCATTTGGTGCTTGCTTTATGACGTGCATCTAAGTTTCCCAACCCATCGACACCTTGATATCCCTGAAGATGGAGAGTGGAGAGACTCTACGATTCTACACAAACAGGAATTAGGAATTATATAATGAGATTGAAGGAGGCAATGAGCAAGTAGTTGCAAGCATTTTTAAACTGGTACTTCCCTATGAGTCCGAGTTAAGAGACTCATTGACTATAAAGCCCCCCGAGAACATGCATTAGTTAATGAGGCAGATAGAGGAACACAAGAGGCTGGAAGATGATAGATTACAGAATAAAAGGAAGGCCTCTATTGCGTTTCATTACCAAAGGGAGCATCAGACTGGAGGCTTCTAGAAAAGGCATAGAAGAGATGCAGGGGTGCAAAACCCCATTAGTTGAGCAGAGGGGGTGAATGTAGCATTCAAGAAGCCTATACACAAAATCTTGGAGAAGATTAAGCACAAGCCTTATTTTCGTTGGCCTAGTAAGATGGGCGAAGATCCAACTAGTAGGAATCAAAATCTGTAATGCATATATCATCAAGATAAGAAGTATACCACTGAGCAATGTAGGACATTCAAGGACTACTTGGAGAAGTTAGTCAAGGCAGGGCATTTGACGGAGAATGTGGTTAGCCAATGAAGGAGTACAACGAGATAGGCATCAGGAAGTTGAGAAGGGACAATGCTACCTCCCCTCGACATTATCAAAGTTACACATGCTGTGTCAATTAGGGTTAGCACTAGTCGATGAAGGGGGATACTCAGCATTACCCCCCAACAGGAACCAAAAGTATTGGAATGCCTTGGGAAGAAGCCTAGGTCAATGAAAGAGAAGGCAGCCTTTGACAACAAGGATCTTGAGGGGCCACCTAACCACACGACGACGCGTTGGTCGTAACCCTCCGGATTAGGGGATTCCTCATTAAAAGAGTTATGATCGATCAAGGCAATAGGGCAGAGATAATGTACCCTACCGAGCAAGGAATTATAGTAATAAAGGGAGATCAAAATGCAACTCGGCCATGTCTGGTAGTTGCGATTAACCATGAGATCAAGCAGAAGGAATAGGTAGAATCAGAACCGTTATAGCAATTACAGTGCCCAAGGATTCCAATAGGGTTGATAGTTGTAGACACTGCATTTTGTACCTCTTACGACTCGGGTCCCAAATCCCCAATGATGTTGGAATTCTAAAGCTCAAGGTTGGTTTAGGACCTGATTAGATTAAAATTGACTTGAGGAAAGTGTTTTCAAAGAATATAACTCTTTTATGAACAAAATAAGCTATTTTTGGAAAAGAAAAGCCATAGACACCCTAGGGCATGCGTAAACATACGTGTGCATGCTTCATGCATGCGTATGCAGACATGGGCATGTGTGAACATGCTAGGGTTCTAGAAACTATGAAAGGCAAGTTTTTTGCATTTAAAACTTGGTTTGGAATGAATCTTATATGGTACCTTTTCATCTGAAGGGAAAACACATGATTCACTAGAAATAGTGAATCAAAGAGCGAGTTTTTCATAAAACATCCTCAAGTCAATATTTTTATGATTGAGAAATTTTCTGGTCTTGATCTTCAAGTTTCATGGTTTAAGCTCATTTTAGTTTGGTTGTGACTAGATTAACTAAAGGGAATGGTAAAAATCAAGCCAAGGAGCAGTTGTTTTGGAGGTAAAGGTTCTAGCTTTTCTTGCTTCATTTTCCTTGATTAAATATGTTTTTCTCTTGTTTCTTTCATTTTATATATGTTTAATATGTTTGTTTAGCTTAAGTTTGCTTTGTTTTGTTGTTTTAAGCATGCCAGGTTACTAGATTTAGTTTATGTGCTGTTGTGCTCTTGTTTTTTGGGTTAGGGTTTAGGGCGTGTATGCATATGCATGCTTATTGCATGCACATGCATACTCGAAGTATGTGTACGCATAAAACTGGGCTACGTACGCAGGCCCTTTGTATGCGCATGCATGTTCATGCCTAGAAACCATAATTCAAACCTTTTGGCTTATGTATCTTTGTTTTATTTGTTTAATATGTCTCTGTTCTATTCTAGTTTTCTATATGTATATGTCACTGCCTCCATGTGTTGATTGTTCTTTACATGCTAGATTAGGGTTTATCATCAATCTTGTTGATGTGCCATGAACATGCATATAACATGATCATGCATTGATGCATAGGTGTTGTGGTGTAGTAAGAGGTAAATCATGCATTCATATGAACATGCATTTGTTTGGGACATGATTTTGTCTTAGGTTGATGAACATGAATATGTTA
Source organism: Quercus wislizeni (assembly GCA_023055345.1). Classification (NCBI taxonomy): domain Eukaryota; kingdom Viridiplantae; phylum Streptophyta; class Magnoliopsida; order Fagales; family Fagaceae; genus Quercus; species Quercus wislizeni. The sequence continues at coordinate 37,888,451 of JALGQJ010000002.1, forward strand.
GTTTGGATGCCATGTATTTGACTTTTAAATAGTAATAACATGCTTGTTTGATGTTGCCATGTTTATGTTTCTGCCTTGGATGTAATATGATGCTATGTTTAACCATATATCTTGTGTTCACCTAATTCTAAAGGACAAACAAAAGATGTAAAATGTTTTGAGGATGACCCTAAAGTTATGGCGATGTTGGGATAAAAGAAATGAAGTTCTCACATATAAGAGGCTTGTCCCAAAGTCCTAAGGTATATCTTAACTTGAAAGGTTCATAAGACCATAACCTAGTTGCTATCATAAGCCCAAATGAAAAGGCCTCTTGAAAAGGAGGGCCTTAGACCTAAGATAACAAATATGCTATGGACTTAGCATCCAACACCCTACAAAGCCAATATGAAATTTCCTAATATTGGGCCTCCTTGTTGTATGCCAAGGCCCAATGATGAGAAATTCATGGACTTTGAAAGGAAGGATACAATATGTTCTAGCTAGAGAGCTGCTTAAAAAAAAAAAAAATTGATGATAATGAATGAAAAAAGGAAGAGCCCAAAGATGATGGATACATTGTAAGCCCATATTTAAGACGAATGGTTAAAAATATTTAAGCACATTCTAGTGAAAGCCCACGAGAGTAAGATGAGAGCTTTATTGTAAATGGACTAAACCCAATGAAACAAGGGGCAAGGTTTATGAGAGGAAAGGGAGTGATTTTGTGATTGAGACTTCATTAAAATGGACTTAATGACTTTCTAAGAACATCTAAGTTAATAAAAAGAACCTTTTAATTAGGACATGGGGTTAATAAAATGAGACTTCTTTTTAGGCACCATTGCACCACCAATATCAAGTAAGCACATCCCCACTTCAATTTGGGTTTGAGAGAAGAACGGAAGACGTTTGATTAAGGTTAATGTCACTCATCAAGAGGAGACATTTCAAGAAGAAGTATCTCAAGAAGAAATGGCTAGTCCAATTGATGAAATGACTTCATAAAAGATATTCAAAACAATAGAAGAATAAGGTGATGCTCTCAAAAAGATGGGAGGTTGTCTCTCCGAGCTAGAGGAGAGTAAGCTCAAGAAGCTTATACACGTAATACATGATGAAGATGAAGGAGAAGAATGGGATGAAAGGGATAAGGCTGAATATGAAAGGAACAAGCAATTTGAGAAACTTATTGTGGACACCATGGCCATGAATGAAAAGATGGAAAAGATGCAACTAGCATTCCATAAGGCTCAAGGAATGGATGATTGTCTCTACAACATGGGTGGAATGGGCTCCAAGACTCCCATTGCATTGCCTCCCAAGTTCAAGATCTCTGATGCAGAAAAGTTTGATGGGATTGGAGATCCTAAGCAACATGTTAGGAGGCAACTAAGCATTACTGAAAAGAAAGTTGGATGAGAAGAAAAATTTTCATGCATTTCAACTCACACTTATGAGAGGTGTGTTAAGGCGGTACTAAAGCTTAGTTCCGAATAAGACCAATGTGTGGAATGAGTTAGAAGAGTTATTTGTAGATCAATTTATCTTCAATACCATGACTGATGTAACTCTAAGAGACTTGAGACTACCAAGCAAGGAGTGGGGGAGACATTTTTCGAATGCATGACAATGTGGAAAGGAAAGACATCTAGGATGGTTAATAGGCCAAATGAGAAAGACCAAATCAACATGATCATCAAAAAATTTCTTTTGCCACATAATAGTAGGCTCCTGTCATCGCCTATTAGTTCTTTTGGGGAGTTGTATGATTATGGAACTAGGATCGAAGATACCATTAATAATGGGCAATTGGAGAAAGGTGAGAGCAAGCCTCCTATCAAGAAGACATATGGAGGAGGAGCGGCCACTTCTAGAGCACCCAATCCTGTGAATGTAACCTCGTCGAGAATTCTCCGACCTAGGAATGACCCTTGCCCAAGCATATGAGAACTTAACCTCCAAAGGATTCATCAAACCCCAAAATCCCACACCTATGCCTAATCCTGTGCCTCCTACTTGGAACCTCAATGAGTATTGTCACTTCCATCAGAACTTTGGCCATAAAACTGAAAATTGTTTCTACCTTAAGGATGAGGTACAAGACCTAATAGACAATGGAACCCTCCCAAATCTAAACATTATCATCAAGCCTAACATTAGCAAGAACCCCTTTCTGGGTTATCATCAAGCTCCTCATTCGTATCAAAATTGGTTGCAGGTAGAATAGATTCAAAATTGATAAAAATCGTGGAGGTTAATGCGGTGGAAGTCCAAGGAATATGGGATGAAAAGGATGAAATTTTGAAAAGTTTAGTGGTTGTATGGGGAATAATACTCCCTAAAGGAAAGTCTAAACTAAAGGAATGTCAGGCATTATATAATCGAAAATAGGGGTTTGGGGTGGCTCCCAAACGATGTGGGATTCATTCGAAACCAATTTTTGATGCAAAAAACCTTTCCTTTCTAGTTTCTAGAACCTTATCATGTGCATGCATGCCCATGTATGCATGAAGCATGTGCACACAGACCTTAAGTATATGAATGTATGCATACGCATGCCCTAGGGTTTTCGTGGGCTTTCTTTTCCAAAATTAGTTTTATGCTTCCAAAATTAAGTTATATTTTCCATAAACAATTTCCTCAAGTAAATTTTCATCTAATTGGGCTCTAAACAAACCTTGGGCTTTAGAGTTCTTATATCACTGGGGAATAGGGGCTCGAGTCATAAGGGTACAAAATGTGGTGCCTATACTCATCAAGTCAAATTTTACTTGGTTGGGACCCTCTCTAGTCTTGATATTTGAGTTCTAAGCTTACTAACTCATCTTTGATTTGGTTTTGAATAGATTGATTGAAGGGAACGATCAAAATCAAGCTTTAGAGAGTTCTAGTGTTAAGGTAAATTTTCTAGTTTTGCTCTTCGCTTTTCTTTTTTTCTTTTGATCTTGTGTTTATATATGTGTTTTGTTTGCTTTAATATATTTGTTTAGTCTAGGTTTCCTTTGTATTTTTATTTTGAGTATGTTAAGGTGTTAGATTCTTTGTTTTTGTGTTTCTGAGTTAGGGTTTTTAGGGCGTGTATGCGTGCACATACTGCTTGCATGTGTATGCGTACTCGTAGTATGCGTACCCATACAGATGGGCTACGTACGCATGCCCTTTGTATGCGCACACATAATCTTGCCCAAAAACCCTTATTTCTGTTTGTTTTTTCCTTTGTTTTACCTACACGTTTAGCCTCTGTTTAATCTAGTTTTCATATCCATATACATCTATTTACCCTATTTTGTTTTGTTTTGCTTTGCTTTGTTTTATCTTTTTATGCTTATTAGGGTTTTAATTTGCTTAAATACCAAGAACATGTATATGGATATGGTCATGCATAGATGCATAGGTGCTATGATGCAGTGAGGTAAGTCATGCATAATACTATGAACGTGCATTTGATTTGGCTGATAGAATGATATGGTTTATACGCTTGGCTGAATTCCTTGATTTTGTGGTTTGAATGCTATAACATGCTGATCTTGATCTACCTCGTGATGTTTCTTCCATAGAGATATATGCTTATATGCCATGATAGATGAATGCTAGGTTTGGGGATGATTATGCCATGTTGATTGCTTTAGATGCATGTTAGTACGTGTGAGAGTTAGAATAATGTGTTAAATGTGCCTTTAATGAGATTAAAACTTGGAATATAATGAGTGGAAGCCAACCCATGGGTTGGGTGTGGTTGGATGCCTAACACCTTCCCATCCCCATACCTAAACTTCATACATATGCTCTAGTAAAGATCAATCCTGAATGCTCTAGAATGTGTGAAAACACAAGAGCTGTTTAGACCCCAAATTAAAAATTACAGCTCGATAGATTTTACTCTAACTTATATACTAAGTGCGGAATAGAGTAAAAGTGAGCGGATGAACAAATAAACTACTCTAAGCCATATTCAATGTAACAAGGCAGTAATATGAAAGCTAAAAGAGTAGGGAAGAAGGATGCAAATACAAACACAACATAGCAATGTGTTATCGAAGAGGAAACTGAAGTTTCCCTCTCCATTATAGCTTTCATTTGAATCTGATTTAGAGGAGTCTGAATCACTTAGAGTAGTAGTATACACTTTGCCCTTTGCTTTCAAATAATTGGGACACTCTGTCTGTTGCATTCGAAGCAAGTGATTCCTTGAGAGGATTGAGAGTCCTTTCCATCTCTCCTTTTAAAATCCTTTTTCTCCTTTCTGAAAATTGGGAATTTTCCCTTCTCAGCAAACTTTCCATTTTTCTTGAACTTCAAGAACTTTTGGAAATTCTTTACTAGATATGCCACATTATTATTGACAACATCTTCATCCGATGAGTCATGAGCTTCTACCTTCTCATTGATCGTCTTAAGAGCTAGGGATTTGCTCTTCCTTTGTGAGGGCAATGACAGCTCATATGTTTGAAGTGAGCTAATTAGTTCTTGAAATTTGATATCATCAAGGTCCTTGCTCTCTTCTATTGCTATAACCTTTGCATGGAAACTCTATGACAATGATCAAAGGATTTTCCTCACTATCTTTGAGTCCTTCGTTTTCTCACCCAAGTTGAACTTGCCAATAACCACCTCATTCAACTTGCCATAGAATGAGTCAATGGACTCGTCCTGATTCATTTTCAACTCTTCAAACCAAGTGGTCAGCATTTGCAACTTAGTGTCTTTCACTTTCTTTGTTCCTTCATGCATGGTCTCCAATATTTGACACGCCTCCTTGGCAATAGTGATGTGAGATATCCTGTGGAACTCATCTTGAGAAACACCACAAAAGATTGCATTCAAAGCTTTACTGTTAGCATTAGTTGTCGCAATATCTGCCTTATCCTATATGGATTTAGTAGCCTCCGGCCTAGTCCATCCAACATCCACCGCATCCCAAACAGTTTCATCAATTGAACACAAAAATGCCTTCATCTTGACTTTCCAAAAGGCATAGTTGCAACCATCAAAATATGGTGGAGCAATTAAAAATTGAGACCAGTCCATCTCAAACGGGGTTAAGGATCACACTCAGGTATAAAAACCAAAACAAGTGTACCCACTTTGATACCAATTGAATGCTCTAAAATGTGTGAAAACACAAGAGCTGTTTAGACCCCAAATTACAAATTATGGCTCCATAGATTTTACTCTAACTTATACTAAGTGCGGAATAGAGTAAAAGTGAGCAAATGAACAAATAAATTACTCTAAGCCATATTCAATGTAACACAGCAATAATATGAAAGCTAAAAGAGTAAGGAAGAAGGATGCAAACAGAAAGACAACATAGCAATGTGTTATTGAAGAAGAAACCGAAGGCGTAAAACCTCCCTGCCGCCCTCCAAGTGATAATCGATCCATTAGACAATTAGTTGGGATACATGAGTTAGCAAGAGACCTTCCAAGCCTAATCTAGCCGATGTACCAAGCCCTCCAAGCTCCTACACCAACAAGGCTACTCGGAACCGTGTCTTGTTTAGCTCTCCGGATCCCGCAACAAGCTCCATGTTGCATCTGCCATCCTTGGCTTCTTCCAATGCTTCCTAGCAGTACCAAAACCTCACTGAACACTCTGAAAGGGTGTGGTAAGTATTTGGGCTATCATCCTCTCAATGGTATGGAAATGGAGAGGTAGGAGTTGAGGAAAATCCACAAGCAAATGTGTAGAGATATACAGGTATAATAATCTCTAACTCTCAAGGTTTGTAGTTAGGGTTTTCTCTTAGAAGCACTCCTCAACATCTGTGGGTAATGTGGGTGTAAATAGTGTAGGCACACAAAGTGTGAATCAGAAATGATAGTTTGGCAAAGCAGAATGTTTCGCTAGTGTCTCACGGGAAGGCCTTACCTACGAGCTACTCGAGAAACACAGTTGTCTTCATTTGTCCTGACTCTTTGCATTCCAATCATGTGCAGGGCACATGCATCTTTTCGCGGGATGCTTAGTCGTAAGCTACCCACAAAAACTTTTCTATCTTCGATTGCTTGAGTCTTCACATACTCTCTCTCCATCACATAACCCTTACAATAAAGTCCCACAATAAATACAGGATATAAAAGATTGTATAGAATTACAATCAAATTTGTCACGGAATTAAAGCCAACAAAATACATAGTTGTAAATTACAACTTTACAAATCCTTCCATGAAGGGCGCTATATTTATGGTTCCTAGACCTAAACTAGATGGGGACTTCATTTACACCCTCCACCATGGTCCACCCTAGGCTAAGGAGTACTTCCCACGGAGCTTGAGGAAACCCAAAAAGGACATCCTTCACGGGGCGCTTGCGCCCACAGTGGCAATTCCCCTAGGGATAGAGAGTTTGGTCCAATGTGTTCCACAATGGCAATTCCACTATTCACTTGCTTCTTTTGTCCCTTTGCCATGGTTGATGATGAGTGGGAAGGTGGAGGCTCCATTCGGGCCAAAATATTTCGAAGTTCATCTCACCAACTCACATCCGTGCCATCGCCTAATGGGCTTTGAGTAAATTAATTGTTTGCCATGAATCCATTACAGTCTATTTATGTCTAAGGATGGAATCATGATCCACCTAGTTGTGAGTGATCTATTGATCTATCCCTTTAACTTTAAGGAGCTAACCCACACTTAGAAATCTTAGATCCTTTCAAAAGAGAGTTCCCTTTGTATTTCTTGTTTGTTCAACCATATTGTAGACATTGCATTTTGTACCCCTTATGACTCGGGCCCCCGTTCCCCAATGATGCTTAAACTCTAAAGCCCAAGCCCAATTTAGAGTCCAATTAGATATCAAATTGACTTGAGGAGTGTTAAAATGGAAAATATAACCTTTTAAATGAGCACAAATCTATTTTTGGAAATAAAAGACTAAAGTGGCCCTCGGCTCACATACATGGGTAGCAGCCTGCATATGTGAGCTAAAGCATGCGTAGGCAAGCACACTCCTGTGTATGCAATTAGGGTTTCAGAAATATAAAAAATGCAAGTTTTCTGCAATGATGGCTGAGGTTTGGAATGAATCCCACATCGTCTGGGAGCCATTCCAAACCCCATTTTTTCCACTATATAAAGCCTTACATGATACATTTTAAAACACAAAGAAAATCCTAAGGGAAAACCTAAGATTCACTAAAAAATAGTGAATCAAAAAGGAGTTTTTCACAAACCACCATTAAGTCATTTTTATTTGATTGGGACCTTTTTTGGCCCTAATCCTTTGAGTTTAAAGTTTCTAATCATTGTTTTATTGAATTGTGATAGATTTGATTGAAGGAAACGGTCAAATATCAAGCTTGAAGAGCTTTTTTTTAAGGTATCCCCTAGACCCTTTTTCTTTCTCTCTTTTGCCTTTAATCTTTGTTTTAGCTTGTCTTATTGTGTAGTTAATATTTACGCATGTTCGTTTAGGTTATTTTATAGTTATTTTTATGTTCTAAGCATGTTTGGTTGTTTAGGGTTTTCATTTCTACTCAGTTTCTCTGCTAGTTTGTTTCTGGGTTGGGGTTCTTAAATAATCCTATGCACACATGTCATGAGCATGCGTACACAAGTCAAATCCTACATAAGCAGGCCTTTGTCTGCATATGCAGGCATTTTCTAGGAAACGCTAATTTGGATTTTTGCTTTGTTTCGTTTGCTTGTTTCACACATCTTGCCTCTATTTAAGTCCTTTTTACGTACACATCTCTATCTGAGTCCTTCTTTCACATGTTTTATTTGCTTTTAACTTATTAGATTAGGATTTTCTTGTTTAAGATGCTATGTACATGATGCCATAGGTGCTATGTTGCTGAAAGGTAAGTAAAGGTAAGTCATGCATTGGTATGAACATGCATTTGATGATGTATAGTGTTTGAACATTCGTTTTATGTCTTTTAATTCCCATTACATGCTTTATATAATTTTGTGATTGCCATGATACCTTGCTGGCATGATTGAATTGCTACCTTGTTTTAGATGTATGATATGATAGGGTTTCTACATGCTAGATGAATGCTAGGGTTTGTATATGTGTGTGGTTTGGCTTCTTATTGCTTTATAGATAGATATGTATGTGTTTTGGGATAATGATGCCATGTTGTATGCTTAGATGTATGCTAGTGTGTGTGTGAGTATAGATACAAGTGTTGAACATGTTTTTAATGAGGTTAAGATGTAAGACACAAAGATAGGAGGCCGACCTTAGGGTTGGGTTGTTTTATTCCGAACCCATATTTCTAGTAGTTAGATCAATGGTCCTTCCTCGAAAGGACACTATATATATGGTTCCAAGACCATTGCAAAAACTAGGTGGTGACTTCGACATTTTCCGTTGTGTTCACACATATACATTGTGTTCATCTAATTCTAAAGGACAAATAAAAGATGTAAAATTTGAAAGGATGACCCTAAAGTTATGGCGTACCTTAAGACAATGGGAAGAAAAGAAAAGGAGTTCTCACATATAAGAGGCTTATCACAAAATCCAAAGATATGTCTTAACTCGAAAGGTCCATTGGATCAGCCTATTTGCTATCATAAGCCTAAAATCAAAGGCCTCTTGAGAAAGAAAGTCTTGGGCTTAAGTTAACAAATATGCTATGAACCTAGCATTCAAGATCCTACAAAGTCAATATGAATCTTCCTAATCTTGGGCCTCTTTTTTGCATGCCAAGGCTAAAAATGATGAGAGATTCATGGGCTCTGAGAGGAAGGCCACAATATATTCTAGCTAGAACGCTACTTCAAAAAAAAATAAAAATTTGATAATGAATATGAAAAGAGAGCCCAAATGTGATTAATACATTGTTCGCCCATATTTGAAACAAAGGGGTTGAAAATCTTAAGCATATTCTAATGAATGCCCATGAGTGTAAGATGAGAGCTTTATTGTAAATGCACTATGCCCTATGAAATAGATGGCAAGGTTCATGAGAGGAAAATGAGTGATTACATAATTGGGTCTTCATTAAAATAGAAGAAGCTTTTAATTGGGACATGGGCTTAATAAAGATGAGACTTTTTTTCAGGCACCATTGCACCACTAAGATCAAGTAAGCACATCCCTACTCCAACTTGGGTTCGAGAAAGTAACGAAAGACACTTGATTGTGGTTGATATCACACCTGAAGAGATATACTTCAAGTAGGGATATCTTGGAAAGAAATGGTTGCTCCAATTGATGAAGCACTTGCACAAAAGATATACAAGGCTATAGAAGATCAAGCTGAAGCTCTCAAGAAAATGGGAGATACATGATAAAGAGGAAAAAAAAAGAATGGTAAGAAAAAGATAAGGTCGATTATGAAAGAAAGTAGAAATTTGAGAAACTCACCATAGATATCATGGCCATGAAGGAGAAGATGGAAAAGATGCAACTAGCATTCCGCAAGGCTCAAGGGATGGATGATTATCTCTACAATATGGGTGGATTGAGTATCGAAGTTCCTATCACATTGCCTCACAAGTTCAAGATTTCTTATGCAAAAAAAAATTTGATGGGATTGGAGATCCTAAGCAACATGTTAGGAGATACATAATCACTGTTGGAATGAAGGGATTGGATAAGAAGCAAACCTTGCATGCATTCTCTCTCTCACTAACAGGAGGTGCATTAAGATGGTACTATAGCTTGGATTCAAGCAAGACTAAGGTATGGAATGAGCTAATGGACTTTTTTGTGGATCAATTCATTTTCAATATCATGATTGATGTAACTTTAAAAGATTTGGAGACCACTAAGCAAGGAGTTGGGGAGACCTTCTCTGAATACATGACAAGCATCCAAAATGGTTAATAGGCCAAAGGAGAAAGACCAAATCAAAATGATCATCAAGAACTTGCTTTTGGCATACAATAGTAGGCTTTTGTCATCACCTATTAGTTCTTTTCGAGAATTGTGTGATTGTGGAACTAGGATCGAGGATGCGATTAACAATGGAAAATTAGAGAAAGGGGAGAACAAGCTACCAATCAAGAAGACATATGGGGGAGGAGCAACCATTTCTAAAGCATCCAATCCTGCAAATGTGAGTGCCATCATAGCTCAACCACCTTTAGCCTACCCAAGCTTCACAAAGAAAGCCCACCGAGAGTTTTCCAACCTACAAATGACTCTTGCCCAAGCATATGAGAACCTAACTTCCAAAGGATTCCTAAAGCCTTTAGATCCCAGACCAATGCCTAATCTTGTGCCTCCCACTTGGAACCTTAATGAATATTGTCACTTTCATCAAAATTCTGGCCATAAGACCGACAACTACTTTTGCCTTAAGCATGAGATACAAGATTTGATAGACAAAGAGACTCTCCCAAACCCAAACATCATCATCAAGACCAACATTAGGAAGAATCCTCTGTCCGATTATCACTGAGCTCTTCCCCCATACCAAAATTGTGTGCAAGTAGAAGAGGTCAATTAGGATTGCTTAAAATTGATTGAGTTTGTGCAAGTCAACATGGTAGAAATCTAAGGAATATGGGATGAAAATGGTCAAATTTTGAAGAATGTTGTGGTCGTATGGGGGATACTCCCCAAAGGAATGTTTGAGTTAAAGAAAAGGGTCCTAGATGACGATGTGGCGAACATCACTAAGAATGGGAAGGAAGAAAAAAAAGGAAAATAGGGTCTTAACCTAATTGAAGAAAACACAAGCTTATATGTATGTTTGGGGTTTGCTAATGGCCTCTCACAAGCACCACAATGTGCTCCCAGACGCCTTGAATGGGAAAGAAGTGCCTATAGAGACTACACCTTAAGAGGTTGTTTCTCTCATAGCAATTGAAGCCCCATTTCACCCTTTCCTCACCTTTTTCGACGAAGAACTTCCTCCCGAAGGAGCCACTCATACTAGACCTTTGCAAATCACCATCGAGTGTATGGGTGCTAAAGTTCCAATGGTGCTTATTGATAATGGATCCGCATTGAATGTGCACCCATTTAGAACTGCTTTCAAGGTCGGCTTATCCCGGGAGACAATTATCCTTTCTCCTTTGATTGTTAGAGCATATGATAACACATCGAGGAAGGTCATGGGAACCTTCAAAGCTCCTTGCAAAATTGGGAAGGGCATGACTTCATCCCATTGGAGCTATTCCTTCTACTTTTCACCAAAAGATGAAGATCCCATGGTAGGGAGGAATTGCTGTAGTACTTGGCAATGGTGAGATCCTAGCTCCTGTTTATGGACTTGAAGAGTGGGATAATGAGCTTTAAATGAGTGGCTTTGAGTTTTTGAACATGGTTGATTATGGATTGAAAGATGAGAGGTACATTACAAATTTACTCATGTATTGTAGTAATGAGGTGGTTGCAATAATGAAGAAAATGGGGTACATGCTTGGTATGGGTCTTGGAAAGGAAGGAAGAGGGGTGGATGAATTCCCCGATTTCAAGACTCAACTGACTAAGAAAGGTTTGAGATTCTTTGAAGGCTAAGACAAAATCAAGAAAAACCTTGGTACTCTCAATGGGAACTTTATGAAAGAAGGAGGAGACTTCTTTTTTTGTGCCTTTCCCGAAATTTGGGTCAATAAGGATGGAAAAGTGTATCCTAGTTGGGATCGAGTTAGGAGATCTTCTTCGAGGAAAAGCTCACTTTCGAGGAGAAGCCTACTGTGGTGATGAAAGAGGATCAAGAAGAGGTTGACTGGATGGACAATATAGATGCTGAAGCAATGGGAGTTATGCTAAAAGTTTAGGGTGACATGCTTGCCATCACCATTGAAGAGCCAAGTGATCCTTCTATGTTCATCATGCCTACTAGCGGGCAACTTAGCAATTGGACACGGGTTGTGTTTTATAACAGTATGGGAAAGGTGTCTTGTAATGCAAATTCCAATGTACTTTTCAACATTTTTAATGAGATGAATTCTTATTTACTTATTTTGATGTGTCCCATAATATTGAAATTCTTCACTTAAATGATTCGAAGGAATTTGAAAATGAAATTAATAACAACTGGAAAAGAAATTTGAACCTAGAGAACCAACTTTTGAAACTCTTAATTTGGGCAATGATGAGAATCCATGTTTATTAAAATTGGCCCAACTTTTAATGAATAAGAAATAAAAGATCTCAAAGAACTTCTCACTAAATTGCAAGAAATATTTGCATGGTCTTATGAAGATATGCCTGGCATTGATCCCAAGATAGTGCAATATCACATTCATACTCATTCTCATATGGTGCTTGTCAAGCAGAAGTTGAGACGAATGAGAACTGAATGGCTTCTTAAGATCAAAGAGGAAATCACCAAGCAATTGAGAGTAGGGTTCATCAAACCTATACACTAAGCTAAATGGATAACCAATGTTGTGCATGTACCCAAGAAGGATGGGAAAGTGAGGATGTTTGTGGACTTTAGAGACTTAAACAAGGCTTGTCCTAAGGATGATTTCCCTTTGCCTTACATAGATGTCTTAGTGGATAACACCGCTGGTAATGCTTTGATGTCCTTCATGGATGGTTTCTCAGGATACAACCAAATCAAAATGGCTCCTAAGGACATGACCAAGACTACATTCACCACTAAATGGACAATCCATTGTTACATGGTAATGGCATTTGGACTCAAGAATGCAGGAGCAACCTACCAAAGAATGGCCACAGCCTTTTTATATGACATGATGAATGATGAGGTAGAGGTTTATGTTGATGACATGATTGTAAAGTCCAAGGATCAAGGAGTATAGATTGAGGTTGAACCTAGAGAAGTGCATTTTCGAGGTAACTGCAGGAAAATTACTACGCTTCGTAGTGAGTGATAGAGGGATAAAAGTTGACCTATCCAAGATCAAAGCAATATTAGACATGCCACCACCTAAGAGTGAAAAGGAGATAAGGGGATTCCTAGGCCAGTTGCAATACTATTCGATTCATCACCAAACTCACATCCACTTGTGAACCTATCTTCAAACTTCTGAGGAAGAATGAACCCAATACATGGAATGACGAATGTCAAAAAGCCTTTGAGTTTATCAAGGGGTATCTTCTCCACCCGGCTATCTTGGTACCTTAAGAACCTAGGAAACCTTTACTTCCCTATGTCTTAATTATAGGGGATGCAGTATGAAGCATGTTAGCACAAGAAGGTGATGACAGGAAAGAGAGAGCTGTGTATTATATGAGCATGAGATTCCATGACTATGAAACTAGTTACATACCCATAGAGAAATCATGCTTTTCTCTTATATGGGCTTTACAAAAACTGAGACATATCATCCTACCATTCTAAGTATGGATAGTTGTTGAAATGGACCCCTTGAAGTACTTATTTGAGAAGCCTACCTTGAGTGAAAGATTGTCAAGATGGTTAATCTTATTGGCTAAATTTGACTTGGAATGTATGGCTAGAAAAACCATCAAAGCACAATGTCAGACTTTTATGCCAAGAGCCCTATGGAAGGAGAAAGTGGTAAAGAAGATTTCCTAGATAAGGACATTTTGGATATCAAACTAGGGGCATGGAGGATGTATTTCGATGGAGCCATGAACCAATATGGAAATGGAATAGGAGTGCTCTTGATTATCCTCGATGGATCTCATGTACCTTTGGTCATCAAGTTGAACTTTGAAGCAACTAATAGCATTGCAAAATATGAGACTTATATTGCCGAAATGGAAGCTCTCTGAGAGTTAGGGGTAAGAGAAGCCGAGGCTTTTGGGGATTCGATGTTGGTCATAGCCCAAGCGCAAAAGTTGTGGAAGGTGAAGGAAGAACACCTAAAGCCTTACCAACAATACTTAGAGGAATTGACAAAGACCTTTGATAGGATTGAATAAACTAAATTGACAAAAACCTAAAGTTGTGGATGCATTAGCTACTTTGGCCTCCATGGTTGAAATACCCAAAGGAGTATGGATATGACCCTTAGAAATCGAACACAAATATCAATTGGTACACAAAGAGAAGGAATATTTGGCTGGAGCCCCTTGGTTTTATTACATCATGAAGTTTCTAGAATTAGAAACCTACCCCAATGGTATCAGAAAGAAGGAACATTGTTAAGTTAAGATGATGGCGATGCAATAAATCCTATGTGGAGGTTAGATCTATATGAGGTCCCATGATGGGGTCCACTTTCGTTTTTTGAAGAAAGAAGAAGCTGAAAGAGTTAGGAAAGAAATCCACTAAGCGATTTATGGTCCTCACATGAATTGGAGGATATTAGCAAAGAAGAGTTTGAGGATGGGATACTATTTGAATACTATGGAAACCGATTGTTTGGGCATTGCTAAATGTTGCCATGACTATTAAACCCATGAAAATTTGAATTGTGTGCCACCTAGTGAATTATATAGTATGACCTTTCCATAACCTTTCTCAATATAAGGCATAGATGTGATTGGAAGAATAGCTCTTAAGGCCTTGAATGGGCACGAGTACATACTAGTTGTAATTGATTACTTCACTAAATGGGTAGAGGCAGCCTTCTATTCTATACTGAAAGCCAAGCATGTGGCCTAATTCATAGAAAACAACATAATCTGCCAATTTGGAGTGCCGTAAGAGATCATCTTTGATAATGGTTCTCACTTTGGGGGAGAGGTCTGAGGGTAGGGCCTTAGAAGCAACCAACAAGAATATCAAGAACATCCTAGCTAAGGTGGTAATGACATCTAGGGTTTGGCCGAGAAGCTTCCATTTGCCCTGTGGGATTATAGGACTTCTATCCGTGTGTCAACTAGGGTAACTCCCTACTCTTTGGGATATGGGTGTGAAGTGGTACTTCCCATTGAAGTGGAGATACAATTTTTGAGAGTATTGGTGGAGACCAAGGTTCTAGAAGAGGATTGGATGAGAGAAAGATATGAAAAGTTAGCCTTGATAGGTGAGAAGAGGATGAAAGTCCGATACCATGCACAGGGTTACCAAAAGAGGATTGCTAGAGCAGTTAACAAGAAGGTGAAACTATGAAACCTTAAGGAGGGAGATTTAGTCTTAAAGGTGCTTAGAAATGAAACTTTTGATCTAAGAAGAAAGATGAAGTCAAGATAGTTTGAGCCTTTTGTTATCAAAAAGATCATGTCAGGAGGTGCTACAAGAATTACAAATTTGGATGGAGAAGAGATGCTTTATCCGATCAACATGAACAGGCTCTAGAAATACAACATTTGAAAAAGAAATAGAAAAAGATAAAAGCTTGCTAGGTTGAAAACCCGAGAGGGCAGCCTAGGCAAAAGTTAAAGCAAAGAAATCTCGCTAGGTCTAGAACCCAAAGGGTGATCTAGGTAAAAGATTGGGGAAAAGACCATGGGCATGGTGAAAATTCCCACAATGACATCATGGGAAAAAGTTACATGGCACAGAAAAAAGAAAAGAAAAAGAAAGAAAAGAAAAATAAAGACAATAAGTAAAGATAATAAAATGCTTGATTCTTTCATCGCTCAAATTAAAAGATGATAAATTGTTTCATAGGGGATTTGGAACATTCCAATCCTTTATTAAGTAAAAAGAAAAGACAGAATCATCAAGTGTAGAAAAGTACAATTTGGGGCATATCAAGGTAGTCACTCAGTCCTCTTCCTTTTGTTGGATTTCTTGTGATCATTCTCTTCCCTATACTATATGATAGAACATGCTTAGATGTATGATTAGGATTTTGTAATATGTTTGCTTGTTGCCTTGTTGTAGATGCATGATAGGTTTTAACATGTTAGATGAAATGCTAGGGTTTTCTTTTGTGCCATGGCTCTCCTTTGTTTTAGATTGATAAGTATGTGTGTTTTGGGATGAAAGATACCATGATTGTATGCATAGATGTATGTTAGTTTGTGTGTAAGTATAGATGCAAGTGTTGAGAGTTCTTTTAATGAGGTTAAGGTATAAGACACAATGATGGGAAGGAAACCTTAGGGTTGGATGATCTTGGGTGTCTAACACTTTCCCAAGAGCGTACCAAACTCAGAACCCAAACTCTAGTAGTAAGATCAAAGGTCCTTCCTCAAAAGGATGCTATATTCATGGTTCCTGGACCATATAACTAGGTGGCAACTCCATTTTTGTTATGCCTACAGTGGCGATTCCACTCGGGATAGTGAGTTTAATTCCTATGTGTTTTATTTCATAATCTTGATAAAAACATTTTCAATACTTGTTGCACACACATTTGCTTGTTCATTTTGTTGCTTAACCTTGGTTGGTGATGATTGGGAGGATGGAAGGCTCCATTTGGGCCCAAATTTTCCGAAGTTCATCCCACTAACTTACAAACGGTGCCATCGCCTATAATGGGCCTCGAGTACATTAAAGGTTTGCTTCCAATCCACTATGGGGTCCATTTATGCCTTCAGTTGGAATCTTAGACCACCTAGTTATGAGTGACCTACTTATCTATCCCTTTAGCCTTAGGAAGCCTACCCACACTAGAGAGATCCTAGATCGTACCATGAAGGGTAATCTTTATATTCTCTTGTTTGTTCAACCATATATCATGTGTTCGCCTAATTCTAAAGGACAAATAAAAGGTATAAAAATGGAAGGGATGGCCCTAAAGTTATGATATACCCTAAGATGTTGTGGAACAAAAGAAAAGAATTTATCACATTTATAAGGCTTGTCCCTAAATCCAAAGGTATATCTTAACTTGAAATGTTCATAAAACCATAGCCTAATTGCTACCATGAGCTCGAATTAAAAGGCATTTTGGAAAAGAAGACTTTGGACCTAAGGTAACAAGTATGCTATGGACTTAGCATCCAATATCCTTCAAATCCAAAATGAAACCTGTAAGGTTGAATTTATTCAATCAAGTGTTGGCTTTATTCCGTGTCAAATTTTCTTGTATTTTAGCAATTAGATACCCTGTATTTAGGTGGGAATAATGTAAGGGCTGTGTGTGAGGGAGTGTGAAGAAACTTAAATTGTGTGCATTCAACAGGAGTCTTGCGAGTGAATCTCGCGACTGACTCGCGACTGGCAAGTCGCCAAAGTGGTACACTTGTAAAGCATGCAAGGAACTGAAGGGACACGACAGTTGGAGCACTACAGGACAAAATGTACAGTCTGGCCAGGCAGTTAGCTCGCAACACAAACTCACAACTTGTTCCACTCACGAGACTAAGTCACCAAAATGCCCTATTTGGATGAAAACTGACTTTTTGCAGTCCTCACATACACTACTATAAATACCCTTATACCCACGAAATGTAGAGAGCTTTTAGAGAGAATTTTGAGAGAGAAACCCTAGAGAAAAACAAGATTGACTCATCCACAATCTTTGTCATTTGATTCTCCAAATTCCTCTACTCTCACCCTCTCCATTGACATATCCTTGAGAGGTACATTTTGCCAAATTCTTATCTCACCATACCCATATCAGTGAGGAGGTATTTTTGTGCTTGGGAAGCAATTCAGAGATGACCAATTTATTTGGTTGATGCAATGGGCTTACTGCAGGATCTAGGAAGCTAAAGAAGACAAGGTTAGGCGTAACCCTATTTGAGCAAGAAGCTTGGAGGGTCTTATGCTATTCATGTATCCCAACTTTATTCTTTAGTGGATCATTTGAATGGTTGGAGGGTAGCAGAGAGGTTTTTTGTCGAGTTCTTTGGTTTCCTCTTCGATAACACGTGCTAGTGTTATCTTTGTGTTTGCATCTCTCTTCCCTTACTCCTTACATTTTAATTGCTGATGTATTTGTGATTAATTATGGTTTAAATGTGTTTTACATATTTGGTTATCCAAAGTAACACATAGAATAATCAATAGGCCAAATAAGAAAGATCAAATCAACATGATCATCAAGAACTTGCTTTTGGTTTATAATAGTAGGTTTTTGTCATCACCTATTAGTTCATTTGGAGAGTAATATGATTGTGGGATAGGAATTGAAGATGCTCTCAATAATGGACAATTGGAGAAAGGGGAAAGCAAGCCACCAACCTAGAAGACATATGGAGGGGGGACCACCATTAAAGCACTAAATCATGTGAATGTAAGCGCCATCATGTAGGAAAAACACATGGAAAATATGGTTTTGTATCTCATACAAAAACATGTAGCGGAATATGAACGGATCTACTTCATTCATGTGAGGTAGCATGTAACATCTAAGTTTTGGAAATAAAGAATGATAGAGCATACCTTGATGCGGTGAAATTCAAAACAAATGAAGATTGGACTTGAGATGCCTTTCAATATTCACTCCAATTCCACAATGTGCCCAAGATGTGTGGCCTCTCAATCAGTTCTATAAGTGATCTTTCAAGAGAATAACCAAGTGTCTCTCTTATTAAAGAACTCTTATTCTTTCTCCTTCTTAACCACACATATTTTTCTGCACTTGGCAGTTTACATTTATTTAATAACTTTTATTAAATAAATATCTGATTAGCTAATTGGGTTAGCCTTTTGGGCCAGCCCAATTGGGCTTTAGTGTGTAACTTGGAATGGGACCAAAAGGGACATATAAATCTCTAGCTCCAATGGGCTTTAGACTTATCTGTCAACTATTGACAATCCCAAAATCACCATTAATTTTATTTAATACCACTGTATAAATAGAATTGCACTCAAGGCCTTATTAATAAATTACATCCCATGACTTTATTAAACATTTAAGCCCTTCATAAAAATATTCGTAGTAATACAAAGTCATAATGTGTAACTGTCACTTTGAAGATTACTACATCTTGTTCCTTGAGTACCCGGTTTAATCCTTTAAGTTATTCATATATATATTTTATGAAATCTAATTTCATAAAATATAAACTTTAGTAACTCTTTACTAAGTGGTTAGGCCTAACACTTTGAATAACTCATTAAACTTTTCTCAAGGGAATATTTTATATCTCTATAAAGAGACTATGAATTCCATCTTGAGAATATGTGTTCCTTCAACATTATGTGTGGTTTCCTAACATACT
Organism: Quercus wislizeni; assembly: GCA_023055345.1. Lineage (NCBI taxonomy): Eukaryota > Viridiplantae > Streptophyta > Magnoliopsida > Fagales > Fagaceae > Quercus > Quercus wislizeni. The sequence continues at coordinate 37,907,289 of JALGQJ010000002.1, forward strand.
AAGGTTTTGACCATTTGTCTAGATCTCACTCCTGATATATTAAAGCAACCTACATTGCATGACCGAGTTCACTATTCCCTTAGGATCGAGAGTTTATGTAAATGAGAAGCTGTGAGAATTATTACTTGTTTGACAGTTGCTGATAGAATGATAAATCTTACAGTGGTCTAGTTCAATATGTTTTATACACTTAAAACATATTAACATATCAATTAGAATTCTCTACTTCTATGATCAAGACAAATCATGTTAATTGATATGTTATAGTCTTCGCAGATGAAATGCCCAATTTCATCACCGACTATGAACTAAGATTTTGAGTGTACAAAGAACTTGTGATTTGTATCTTCTGTAACTAAATCGCATAAATCACATACTATGCATCTTAAGAACTATATGATAATGTCCAAACATTCATGTTATCATTATTTTAGATAATAATAAAACAAGTTTATTACATAAAACATAATGTCATACATGGCATACAATAGGATTTTAGGGCACTAATCCTAACACATCATACCCTAACCAACACTGGCCTACCCAAAGAAAGCTCGCTGAGAATTCTCCAACCTAGGAATGGCCTTCACCCAAGCATATGAAAACCTATCCTCCAAAGGATTCATAAAGCCTTTAGACCCTACACCCATGACTAATCTCATACCTCCCTCTTGGAACCTCAATGAATATTGCCACTATCACCAAAATTTCGGCCATAAAACCGACAATTGCTTTCACCTCAAACATGAGATACAAGGTCTCATTCTTAATGGAACCCTCCCAAATCCCAACATCATCACCAAACCCAACATTAGAAAAAAATCTTAGCCCGATTACCATAGGACTCCGCCTCTATATCAAAATTGGTTGCAAATAGATGAAGTTGAATGGGATTGCTCGAACTTGATAGAGACCACAAATGTCAATGTCAATGCTGTAAAAATTCAAGGGATATAGGATGAGGAAGATGAGGCCTTGAAGGAGGCAGTAGCAATACGGGGAATACTTCCCAAATAAATGATAGAATTAAAGAAAATGGTTTTTTAGGACAATGTAGTAAATATCACTATGAGTGGGAAGCAATACAAGCCATCCTTTTTTGAAAAGAATCATCCTGGTAAGGATCTAGGAGAAGGGTCCAAGCCCATAGAACCTAAGGGGAAAGAAGGTAAAGAAGAAGAGGATAGGGTCTTGATGCAATTAAAGAAGACCCAAGCTCATGTGTCTATATGGGGCTTGCTTATGGCCTCTTAAAAGAACCGTAAGGCTTTCTTGGATACCTTGAATGGAAAAGAAGTACTTATAGAAACTACACCACAAGAAGTTTTGTCTCTCATGGGGTTTGAAGGTCCCTCAAGTCCCAATGGTTTTTATTGACATTGGATCTGCCTTGAATTTTTATCCTTTTTGGACCAAACTTCTTCAAGCTTCATGCTCTTAAAAGGGTTGATTCTCTGCATGATCAAGGAAAGACAAGAAGAATGTCAAGAGGAAAGCAAGCTAAGGGAGAAAATGAGGGTCAACTCATTGGAGATGTCATGGAAATGCTTAAGAACATCTCATCTTGCGTAGCTAGTTTCACCCCAAGGTTTGAGAGTTTTGTTGGTCGTACCCCTCCATCTAAGGACCTCACCTAAAACACCCGTGTGGTGTGGGTGAAGAAGGGTACTCATGCATGATTATTCACTATGTCCATGCATTAATACTTCCAATGTATTAGGGTAGCAGTTTCATGCATCATGTCATATGTATTCTTCTTGCTTCAATGCTTCCTTCCTAGCATGTTTCTTTTAATGTTTTTTGCTTTGTTTGCTTTGTTTTGTTGATCTTATTTTATTGCTTTGTTTTGAGTGAGTAAAAATCCAAAAACTCATAAAAAGTGTAACATCTAAAAAAATTTGATCGATTGTGTTGTATAATATCACATGTTGAGTTTGGCCTAGCACCTTCATACTAATGGCATAGTGCATTTATGAGCTTGGCTTTTTGTAAAATTTAGAAATCTATGTATAATTATTGTAAATAGATCTTCAAGCTTTTTATGAATGTCTAGTCAATAGTCTTGTTTAATCTTGATACATGCATAGATTTGATCCTATATATCTCCTCACATTTATTTTTATGTCAAAAAGCTCATCAAACATAAATCTCTAAAAAAAGAAAGAGCTAAAAAAGTCTTGCTTCGAAAACTAGCTTGACTAGGAAAAGGTGGAGCAAAATGTATTCAAAATGTATGATGCCAAAGCTAAAGACTTATTCGTCAAAGAAATATAAAAAATTTCATGGCATCATTGCTCAAAAATTGAGTTGTATTGATAAAAAAGTATGAAAAATGGAAGCCAAATGAAAAGTTTTCAATCATTGTAAACACTTTAGTGAGAAGTAATATATGTTTATTTCTACTAGTGAGATAGGTCACTTGACTTTGTGCTATTTGTGTATGACTTGATTGAATTGATCTTTGAAACTTCATACTAGACTATGGACTAGTTCATACTTGATTCACACACACAACACACAAGTCTAATGTTCAATGAATGCCTATTTCATTTGTGTGATTGTATGTGTTCAAATGTGGTTTGTGTATGCTCAATTGCTTGATGATCAAACCCAAAATTTTTTTTTGAGTGTTTCATGTGTTTTTGGAAGTGATTTCTGTCACTTTGGTTCTTAAAAGTTTTTCTCGAAATGTCAATTTCATGTGTTGAAAAACTCAATTTTTGGCATTTTCACAAGTGGCTCCCAGTCATGAAATTCTTAAGAAATTTTAATTTCTTAAAAATTTCAAGTAAAGAGTTCCGTGAGTGCTTCACGACTTAAACTCGACCCACGAAAATCTGCCCTGTGCATCTGCATTTTTCATGAGTAGGCTCACGATTGGCTCATGAGTCATTGACTTGCAAAATGCAGAAAAAGACAGTTTTTAAAGGGCTCGAAATTTTAGTTTTCAAATGTATTGTCCTTTTGCACTCCACAACTCCTACACACAAAAACACACATTTTCCCTCGAAACTCAACTAATCTTCATTGGATTTCTTCTCTAAGACTTCATTAAGGTAATTTCTAACATTTTTCATGTTTCAAATCCATTGATTTTGTCTTTGATTTCATAAAACCTAGGGTTAGGTTTATTTTGTGTTTTGGGTTGGGAAAAGTTCATTTTTGCAATTTTTTAATTTTTTTTAATTTTTTTTTTTATTTTGTTGATTGGGCTTAGTCCCATTATGTCTATTGTTGATTGTGTTGGCCCCATGTGGTATTTTAACAAGTATTAAGGCAAGTTTTTCACATGTTCATACATTGTTCATCACATATGTGTAGTGTGTGCACTCCAGTGTTTGATAAAATGCCTCTATGATATTTTTTCACTCTTTTGGACTTTGATGTGTACAAATTTTTGGGGCTTACCATATTTATACACGTTTAACATGTTTTGATTATTGTTTGTGTGTTTTACACACTTTGCCCCACGTGTGCTTGTTCATGCATTGATCACGCATCACACATGCACACTTAATGCACCCTTGATGCACACACCCTATCACTTGACATGTTTTTGCATACATTCATGCTACTTAAGTCTTTTTGAGACTTTTTAGCACATCTAACGTGTTCTTGTGTCTTTGTTATGCTCGTTTGTTTCTATGTTAAGGCATTTTTCTCTATTTTTTTTCTTTTTTTTAGACTAACTTGTATCTAATCAAGTTTGTTACCATGTTTGTGTATCATTTGTGTTGTTACTCATTTTCGTAGATGTCTCCTCGCAAGAAAACCACTACAAGAAACCTCTTAAGCATTAAAAATTTGAAGAGGATCGGTTTCGAAATAGAGATGCATTTGAGGCATTCTTGGAATTTTACAAGGATGCTGTCATAATTGTGGAGAGAGAGGTGGACCTTCCATCTCTTGAGAGTACTTGCATCCCCAATGTGTTCAGAGATCACACATGGGCTCCATTCCTCTCAAGTTTAGTGGATGTGCACCATGTTCTGGTTTGGGAGTTTTTCTCGAATGTGGTTGTTGAGGGAGATCACCTAAACTGTTGGGTGAGAGGGAAGGATTTTATAGTGTCAGCTTTGTCTATTTAGAACTTTCTTCAGATCAGGCCAGTGATTCCAAAGTCTTCTCTTCCATATGATAAAAGGAAATCGCCAGTCATATCAGCAATAACACAAGTACTTGGGGGAGATCGGTACAAGAAGTTCTTGCTTACCACCAGTTTCTCTCCTGAAATGAGAACACTAGCATACATCATGATGTTCAACCTCTTCCCAGTGAAGAATCTGACAAACCTCTCCCTTCCTCAAGCTCTATTCCTTCATGATTTGTTCCTAAAGAAGAACATAGACATCTGTGCTCACATCTACCATTTGCTTGCAAAGTGTGTAAGTAAAAGGACGTTTTGGATGGCTCTACCTTTCTTGAGATTAATCATGTCCATCATGCAACATGAGAGGGTTCAGTTTCCCCACGATTTGCCAATGATGAAAAGGGAAGATCAGATATCTGGTTAGACAATGACAAGGAGCAAAGCTCATCTCAATGTTCTTAAAGAAGAAGAAGAGAGAGCAGAAGGTGAGGACACTGCTCCTGAAGGTGGTAACACCAATGAAGATATTGATAACTTCACACTCAATCCTAAAGACATGGAAGCCTCACCTACTCAGCCACAGCAGCAGCCATAAGCTCAGCCTTATGCACTTCCTTATGCTCCCAATCGCATTGGTATGCTTCTTGACAAAATCGATCATTTCCAGCGGTCATAGGAGGCTATGCAACGGTCATTAGATGATCATCGTCCGTATGCCACCACACAGATGACGTATCTTCAAGAGCAAATTATTGCTCTCTCCACTCAGATTAGAGACTTGGCAAGCATGGACACCTTTAGCCATTCTAGTAAAAAATAGGGAGTAGTTAATGAAGGGGAGTATAGCTTGAAGTGGGGCAGAATTTTGAGACTTAGTTTATTGCTCTTATAGTTTTATTTAGTTGCTTTATGTTTTATTTACAGTGCTTTATTTTTAAAGCTTTTGGTACTTTAGTTTAAAAATCAGTTTGCTTTAGTACTATGTGTTGCTTGGTTTTTATAGCCGTTTCTTGATGCTTTTAGTTTATATATTTCTTCTTGCTTTAGTTTCTTTAATACATCATGTGCTTGTAGGACATGCAATTAATTTTTGCACTGCTCTTAATTGCTTGCATGTCCGGATGATCATTTACTAGTTAAATGTTCATTGTGGTAATTTCTTAATGACTATTCCTATTTGAAAAAGTTGTGATATATGTTCTCATATCTTGTGTTTATCTTGATCACATTTTTGTAATAGCCCAAAAAAAAAATAAATAAATAAATAAAAGAAAAGGAGGGGTATTTAAGTAAAGTTGTTTATGGGGTCAACTTTTATAATTAATATTACTAAGGGTTTTTTAGAAAATAAGGTTGAAACCCTAGTTTATATAGTCTAATTTTAAGTCAGTGTATACTGACAGATGTTTTGAGAGAGGAGGCTACTCAAAATACTGAAGTAGAGAAGATTTGACTGCACAATTGAGGTGAAATCTAAGGATTTTAGAGAAAGTGTTAGAGAGAAGTTTTTTTTTTGTGGTGAGCTAGCTGAGGTAAGTAACCTTGTCCTAATTGGTTTTATCCTTGCTTATACTACTATATTTTAACTACTGGAATTTGTTTACAATTGTTACTATTCTATTTAATTGTTCAGCTACATTGATTTACAGTAAAGAATAGAGAAATTTCACAGATAAATATAAGCATTGAGTACAAGATTTATTTTATTTAATTGTTTCTTTAGCTATATTGATTTAAAGTAATGAATATAGAAATATCCCAAATATATTGAATATTGAATATATGATTATATATGGAGATATGTGTACTTGAATAAGATATATTTTTGGTTAGAAACTATGATTTCATATGATTTTTGAACAAAATGACTATGAATTAATTTTGATACCCAAACCAATGGGGGTTATTTATTGGTACTCTGATACCCAACCAATGGGGGTCGTTCATTGGTACTCTGATACCCAAACCAATGGGGGTCGTTCATTGGTATTCCGATACCCGAACCAATGGGGGTCGTTCATTGGTACTCTGATACCCAAACCAATGGGGGTCGTTCATTGGTATTTGATACCCAAACCAATGGGGTTTGTTCATTGGTACTTTGATGCCCAGTCACGGGGATATAGCGTGACCATAGTCATAAGATTGTTAATAATATGGATTACGTTTGAATATTTAATTATATTAAGTCATTAGAACTGCTTATTTATTTTTGAAACCTATTGTAAGTTATAGCTTTGATATACGGAAATCTGACTACTTTCTAAACCATCTATGATATAATTGTAAGATTAAAGTATGTGATCTATTTGTAAAGTATTATTTTAAGATCATGAAGCTTCTTTAGCTATTTTGAAAACCCATAGCATATTATAACTTTGGAAGATTCATATTATATCTTATTACTTTACAGATCTATTGTTGGATATAACTTATTTGGATTTTGGTTACTTATTGAGTTGTCAACTCACCCCCCTCTTTCTCCTTTCAGATTCTGATCAGGAAGAGTAGCATAAGTTTGGGCTTCCGCTGGGATGTGCGCATGAGTGAAGTTTAGGAAATCAATGGAATAAGATTTGAACTTTTATGTTTTAAGATTACCTTTTGTGTAATCCTTTAGACTTAAAGATTTAGTTTATTTTTATCTGATGTTGGAAGATTATTTTTGGAGATCTTTTGAAAATTGCTTATTTGAGGATATTTTTAAATTTAATGATGAAATTTTCTTGAGGATAATTCTTTAATTGTTAAGAAAGCCTTACGCACTTGTAGGGTGTAAACTTTATAAGTGTGTGGCTGTTGTCACGTGCCTAGCTCTTACTTGGGTTCGGGGCGTGACACATTTTACTTGTTCTTTATACATGTTTTGTATTCTACTTATCTCGTGCTTAATGAAGTTATTTATTATGTACAAGTGTTTTAGGATACAGGTGTATATGGTCCAAGTGCTTCACAGATTTTAGATGTAGGTGTGAGTAAGTTTTTCCTCTGTTCCCAAGCTCACCTTTTAAGTTTAGATTTTGTTTATGGATTTTGTCACGAAATAGCCAAATAGGGAGATTATAAAATTGTGATTTACAACTATGTTTTTTTGTTGGCTTTAATTTCATGTGAAATTTAATTGTAATTCTATTCAATCATTTCCCTGAATTTTTATGGGATTTAATGTAAGGGTTGTGTGTGAGAGTTTGGTAAAGAATTTGTGAAGAAGTGGTTTTTGCGATTGGACTTGCAACTGACTTGCGACTAATGACCGCGAAACAAGCCACGTGAGAAGCACATGTTGGAATTGGAAGAGTCATTAACAGGCTGGTTTTTACGAGTGACTCGCGACTCAAGCCAAATTGCGAATGACCCGCAAAACCCACTGTTTATTGCTTTTTGGAGTGTGACCTTTCCCATTTTTTACCAACACTATATAAACTCTCATTACCCATGAAATGTAAGAAGAAGAATGAGTATTTTCTAAAGAAACTTTTGAGAGAAATTTTGGCGCCTTTAGGAAGCATTAAAAGAAGCCATTAAGTGGTGCATGCAAACGAGTGGAATTGCGAGATCTGAAAAACTAGTGAAGACAAGTCTCTGAGAAGTCTGTTGGTAGCAAAAGCTTGGAGGGCTCAAGTACATTGGGTAGATTAGGCATGGAGGGTCTTTTTGATATTCGTGTACTCCAACTTATTCACTAGTGGATCGATTTTTGCTTAGAGGACCGCAGAGAGGTTTTTCGCCAAGTACTTTAGTTTCCTCTTCAATAACACGTCTTGGTGTTATCTTGTATTTGCATCTCTCTTCCCTACTCTTTAAACTTTACGTTTATTGCTAATTGTGCTTGCTTATGGCTTAGAGTAGTGTTACCAGTTTATTGTGAATGATTTACTCTTGTTCCACACTTATATAAGTTAGAATGAATGCAATTAAGTCGTAATTTAAAATTGGGGGTCTAAACAAGTATTAGTGTTTTCACACTTGAAAGACTTCACATTATTTTTATTTGATTCATAAATCGGTAGTATTGATTTTGAATAAGGTCTCTATCTAATTTTGAAAATATTTTGAAGAAATATTCAATTTTATTTATTTATTTATTATATTGTTGTGAGCGAAAATATTTTCTAAGGATTTGTTTCTAAGTGTCCAAGAGAAGTTAATTTCATGATACCAACACTCCAAGTATTCAAAACAAGTCTAAATTTCTAAAAGATGTCGATTTCATGATAGTAACCCTCCAAGTGTTTAAGAAAAATTCAAAGTGTTGAAAATAATATTCTAAGTGTACACGAGTTGTCATTCTCACTAAAGCAAAACTCTTTTTTTTTTTGGTAGCACTTTTATAAGTTTTCACACCACAAGTGCATGGGCGGGGTGCCTACTGCTAGAAGAAAAGAAAGTAAAAAAGAAAACATAGTGTGAAAGTCAATAATTATTCAAAAATATATGTTGGGGACATATTTTATGTAATTGGCTAATCCGCTAACAAAATGTACTTTACTTGTAATTTGGTAGATCTAAGATGGGTTTAAGACTTCAAGAAACATGTTGTTCAAGCCAAGTGTTAAAGCTATGAAGATCTGACCAAGAAACAAATGAAGAAGAGCTATTTATTAAAGCTCGACAGATAGCTCAACAAAAACAGTGTCTATCGAGATTTAAGAAAGAAGCTCGACAAAAGCTGAATTTGTCAAGATCTATGAAATCAAAATTTCCAGATCTAATTTTTGGCCCTAACTGACATGTATGTATAGGGTTTCTTTCCTCACAACCCTATACATATATAAGCCTTATTTTAAAGGTCGTTATACAAGGAGAACATATGTAGAAAGTAACCTAGTTCATTATTCTCTCTGATGCTACTGCGTCTTTACACCAAGGGTTTTATAACCAAGGAGCTTTCTAATCTTCATCGTTGATGAACTGAAGAACTTCGCAGCCAACATCTTTTTCAAGTTTCTGGTGTTAGTCATGTACTGGGATCCGTGCACATTGGTTAGTCATATACTGGGATTCGTGAACCAAGTGAAATATTGTAGGTTCAACTGTAGGTTGGTATTTTGGGATAGGCCAAAGGGTTTGGTAAGATTCTTTATACTTGTAACTGCTTGTGATTGATAATAGTGAATTCTTAGGAGTGGTGACCTTAAAATCACCTTGTGGGGTTTTGCCTTGGTGGTTTTCCCCATTCATAAACAAATCAATTATGTCAAATTTATTTTCTGCTACATTTAATTATTTTGGTGATTTGTTTGTGCTGCCACGCTATTACATGTAATTGAACATAATAAATTAACTTGGGTAATTAATTAATTTGCAAGGAGTCAATTCATTTTAACCTAACAAGTGGTATTAAAGCGGGCAAACTCTAATTAGGTTTTAATCTTTGCTATGTAATCCATTGACCTCTATTTGTCATGGATAGAGGACAATCTCTTATTATATGTCCTTTATTTGATGGTACTAACTATGCATACTGGAAAGTACGCATAAGAATTTTCTTGCAGTCTTTAGATGAAAAGGTCTAGCAAGTTGTGGAAATTGGCTGGGTGAAGCCAAAGGAAGCGCCGGCTAATTGGGATGAGGCCAAGATCAAAGTGGTAGACTTCAACAGCAGAGCATTGAATGCTTCATTCAATGTAATGACCAATGAGGAGTTCAAGAAAATATCCTCAACTGAAACTGCAAAGGAATCATGGACCATTCTCCAAACAACCTATGAAGGGACTAAGGCTATCAAGGATTCAAAGCTCTAAAGGCTCACAACTAGCTTTGAGGAGATAAAGATGGAGGAGGATGAGACGTTCGATGAGTTCTATGCCAACCTGAAGGACATAGTGAACTTAGCATTCAATCTTGGTGATCATATTCCTGAGCCCAAGATTGTGAGAAAGGTGCTCAGATCTCACCCTAAGAGATTTCATGCCAAGATAACAGTGATTGAAGAATCAAAGGACATTGACACCATTCCTTTGATGGAGCTGATTGGCAACTTGCAAACCTATGAATTGGGTTTGACTAGACTTGGGGAAGGAACCAAAAGTAAGAATATGGCACTAAAGGCCAAAAGTAATGAGACTGACGAGTTTTCAAATGATGAAAATTCCAAGATGAAGTCCTACATCACTAGGCAGTTCAAGAAGTTCATGACGAATGCCAATGTGAAAGGTTTTGACAAGGACTGTAAGTAATCCAGTTCTTCTCAATTCAAAAGTCAAGACAAAAGGAAGAAGAATGCTAAGGATGGCGGTCAGTATACTATTCCCTCCGGACCAAAGTGCTTCGAATGTCAAGGTTTTGGACACATAAAACAAGAATGCCTAACATATCTCAAGTCGAATGGGAAAAGCAAGGCTCTTGTTGCTACCTTAAGTGATACTGAGCCTGAGACTAAGTCAGATGACAGTGATGACGAGGGAATCTTGAATGCTTTCATAGCAACAATGGATCTACTGAAGGGATCGTAGAAGAAGTGGATGAAGAAGAGGATTTGGTGGAATCCAAGTTTGAGAAGATGGATGAATAGGATGACATCCATACAGCCTATGCAAAGTTATACAAGGTATTTGAAAAGTATGAGAAGTTATATAGGCTGTCTACTAAGAAGCTTAGTGAAGTGGAGTTGGAACAAGAGGAGCTGTCCAAAAAAGTTGATGAAAACAATCAAACCATTGGAGCACTGAGGTTCAAGAACAACTTCTTGGCTAAAAGAACCAAGAAGCTTGAATCAGAATTGTTCCAAGTTCAAGCTTAGTTGGAGAGGACTTCTAGTGCAAAGCTGGATGAAATGCTGAACCTCTAGAAATCAACTTCTGATAGAACCGGCTTGAGCTATGAACTCTCTAACTCTTTCCATATTGCCTCCTCTAGTAAGACTGTTTTTGTCTCACCTGCTAATAATGAAAGTCTTGAGAAAAATGAAACTAAAACTAAGATAACTAGTGAGAATAATCTAGACAAAGGCAAATCTATTCTAGAAGCACCCCATAAGATAGAGAAGAAAGAGAATAGAAACCCTAAAAGCAATAAGGCTAAAAATAAGAAGTCTCAACCAAAGAAGTCGCATTTCTGTCTTCACTATGGAGCTTCAAGACACATTCGTCCAAATTGCTATAAGTCATTTGTCACTCAACAGAGCAATAGTGTGTTATCATCTGGTGGTTAAGGTCAAATTCCACCATCTTTGGGTCCTCTTGGAGATCTTCTCAAGGCCTTCATGTTCCTTTCAAACTTGAATGGTTTCAATTCTTCCCCCTCATCTCCAGAACAAAGGTTTAACTCTAGGAAAGGATCTACCTCCAAAACCAAAGTTTGGAAAGAAAAATGATCAAAGTGATTCAATCACATTTTCTCTCTCTCTCTCTCCCTTTATGTTTTTGCATTACTTGTTTGTTTTGCTTTCTTGTTTTTAAGTTAGTCTAGTCTTATGCTTTGTTTACATGTTTTTGTTTGTTTGTTTTCAGTTTTTTTTTTTTTTTCATAAAAAAAAAATAGAAAAATACAAAAACAATGTGTATTTTGTATATTGGTGCTTGTGTACCTTGGATGGCCTTTGAAAGAAAGTTTCTAAACTTTGTATCTCTTGTAGTTTAGATGAGCATTTCTATGCACAACTAAGCAAGTGAGCTTTATGGCTTATGTTTGTGATGAGTAAGATTAAGTTATCTCTTATATCTCATACTCATATCACTATTTTTTATGGGAATGACTAGAAAATCATAAGAGAAATGCATAAATAACCATCTCACCACTAAAACCTACCAATCATTTATAACATCTGTGTGCTTTGGCATAGCAAAAGTGTGATGTTTTAAGTTTACATGATTGGGTAATTTCTTCTCTCTCTTATATGCCCTGCTCAAAAGAAAAATATGCAAAGAAAATAAAAAGAAAAAATAATCATAGTGCTTTTAATATGGTTGCAAGTGTGTTTCTAAGAGATGTGGGAGTTATAGGATGTACCTCGAGGGTGATAGTCCCCATTAAGCAGTTATGATTGTGTATGAGTGTATTTGATTTTCTCATATCTCAAATCTTCATAATATGAGACACTTGTGCACTCTTGCTATGTTTCACACACAACACGCAAATTCTTTGCTACTTTTGATACATGTGCAGGTACCATGTGATTTGGCCATGATAAGGAATACATGTGTTAATATATACTCACTAAACTGTCTTAACTTTTTTTTAAAATATAAAATTGGTTAGACTTGTTTAATGCGTGCGTGTGTGTGTGTGTGTGTGTGTGTTTTTGGATCTATGAATGCTTTGCATCTATGTTGAGTTGAGTTTTGAGAGATTAACATGTTGTTTGGATCTTTGGTTGAGTTGCTTGCTTGTTGCATTTATTTCCTTGTGTTTCTGCCTCCTTGAAAAACTCCTTTTCTTCAAGCTTGACAGCTTCTCGATAAATCCTCGAAAGATTCCTTTCTATCGAGCTTGTCTTTCTCCTTTCTCAATAGATCCTCGACAGATTCTCAGTCCATTGAGGAATTTTCTTGTGCTCTCTGCCTTCTCAATAGCATCTCAACAGCTTCTCGATCCATCAAGATTTCTGGGTTTCTTCTTAGTAGAATCTCGATAGCTTCTCGACCCATCGAGAGTTCTGGGTTCCTACTCGACAGCTTTTTCGATCCATCAAGCCAAATTTCTGTGCTTTCTGTCTGCTCGATAGATTCTCAACAGATTCTTGATCCACCGAGACACTCTTTTTGCCATCGATAGATCCTCGATAGCACTTCGACAGATTCATTTTTGTCAAGATTCAAAGCTCGACAAATTCTCGATAAATCCTTGATCCATCAAGATGCGGTTTTTTATATATAGTGAGGCACGATCCAATTCATTTCATTCTCACTTCTCCTTGATAGAATCTTCCTCTCTCTTGATCCAAACCTCTCTTTCTCACCAAAATCCATTAACCCACTCCTTTCTCTGCCTAATCCAAGCTCGAATCACTTGGTAAGACTTCTCAATCCCTCTTTCTACATGCATTCATGCATTTTAGACCTAGGTTTCGAGTTTTTGGGAAATTTTTGGGGTTTTTGAGATTTTTGTGAAATTTATGGGTTGGGGTTTATGAAATTGCTATACATGCTTATGCATTGCATATTCCTTGCATTATAACTATGTTTCATGCATTTTAGGAATGTGTGTGCTTGATTATTAATGTGAGTGCTGATAGGATTGGATTGTGTTTTTTCCCATGATGCTTTTAGTTTTTGCACATCACATGTTCATGCATTCTTCATGCATATGTTCTTTCTTTTCTTTCCTATTCTAAGCATGTGTTGTGTTATGTTCTGTTCTCTCTCTCTATTGGATAGACTACATTATGGCACCTAAATAGTGCAAATCTACTCCGGCTCGGAACCCTCTTCAAGGTTCCGGGTCATCCTCTTCGTTTCTTCCTTTCGTACCCTCTCATATTCTGTTCTATGATGAGAAGGCCAAGGCAAACTTCTCTGAGAACTTCCAGGCTCATGGCATTCATCCAGAATGCCAGCTCATTTTGTTGGATTTTTCCGGCACTACACTACCCGATGTAATTTGGACTCGGGGATGGGAATCTCTCTATGAGAAACCCGTGCGTTGTCCCATCATGTTTATTCAGGAGTTTTACTCCAACATACACGGCATCGATACCTTTGTGCCTTAATTTGTTTCTACACTCAGAGGTACATATATCGTAGTTACTCCAGATCTTATATCTAAGGTACTACGCATCCCTAGGGTAGCGCATCCTGACTACCTTGATTATGATCATCTCTGGACTGTGTCGAGAGATGAACTCATCTCCCACTTCTGTGGGACTCCTTCTGTTTGGGGTGGTAAGCTCAATACCCCACGCTTGGGTTTTGCAAAAGGCCCGAGATTCATTAACATGGTGATGACATTCACTCTCACGCCATTGTCTCACTATAATTCCATCACTGAGCCTCATGCTCATTTTCTTATTTTCTTGATGGAGGATCTTACCATCGACTTTCCCTCTCACTTCATCATATCTATCATAAATGTGTATCAGGACACTGCTACCCATGATAAGCTCATCTTTCCTTTGGCTATCACACGAATCCTTTAGCACTTCTCCATTCCTATTCCTTTCTCTCCTTTTTACACCATCATGGGTGCCATCAGCGTTGGTTCTGTCCAGCGAAGTGAGGCTCAACTTCGACCAAAACGGCCATGAGTGGAGATGTCCGATCCTGCAACTTTTATCATTCCACCCTCTTCCTCGGCTTCTTCTATCTCTACTTCTTCTTCCTCCGCAACTGGTAATGTAACACTCAAGGCCATCATGGAGCAACTTCAGCAGATGCAGGCTGACTTTGGTGGTCGTCTTGACTATCTCACTAATGATATGTGTCAGATGAACACCCAAGTAGGCCACATTGCCCACTGGTGGCTTGCATGGCTGGTCTTGCTCCTTCTCACTCTCCTTCTCCAAAGGCCTCGCCTGATGATAAGGTTGATGATGATGAGGATGATGCTGACTCTTCTGGTGATGACAAGATGACGACCTTTTAGTGACTTATCCTTTGTCATTCGTTACAAAAAGGGAGAGTAGTTTTGGGTTTGAATGTAGTCCTATACTTAGGAGGAGAATTAGTATAGGAAATTTTTTATAGGGGGACTGTATATAGTTTAGAGGGATGTAGTGAGGACTTTATGTATTTTCTTTTCTTATTTATTTACATTAGCCTCTTGTATACTGGTTTTGTGAACATTTTATTACATACATTGTACTTTATTTCTTTCATATATGATTAGGGATGACAATTTTTGCCCGACCTGCAGGTACCCGACTCGGCCCGACCCTAATGGGTCGGGTTTTACCCGGTCCGATTAGGAATAGTGTCAGGTATGGGTTTAAAAAAAAAAAAACCCGAAGCGGGTCCGGGTCGGGTTCGGGTTTTATCAAAAAAACCCGAGACCCGGCCAATGCACTGTATATATATATATATATATATATATATTCCTATATTCTAACCATAATTGGCTAATCCCTCATTTCTTCACTCTTCAGACTTCAGCAGCCGACACTGACACTCCTTCACTCCTCACTCCTCCCTAATCGGCAGTCCCTCATTTCACTTCAGTCTGGCAGTCCCTCTCCCTCAGCTCACACAGTCAGCCAATCATGCCTCCCTCAGTCACGCCTCCTCACCCTCACTCCCTTAGTCACGCCTCCCTCGCCTTCTCACCCTCACTCTGAATAGAGAAAGAGACACCCTCCAGTCCTCCACCACTGACGCCTCAATCCACCACATCGGCTGCCACCCCACCTGTAAGTTTTAATTCTTCTTTTTATTTTTGTTTGTTTCTAAATTTTGGATTTGATTGGTTAGAAAAATGTAACGAAAAACGAAAATGAATTCTTGAACGAAAAATGAAAAATGTAACCAAACGAAAACGAAAACGAAAACGAAAATGGATTTGATTTACTCGTTTTTTTTTTTTTTTTTTTTTTTTTTTGTTTCTATTTGTTGGATTTGATTGCTGAATTTTTATGGGTTATATTTCTGTACTATTGTTTGAATTTGAATCATGCTCTTGGCTAGTTTTTGTTTTAAAATTTTGGATTTTTTTTCAGTGTTTCATTAAAATTTGTTTGGAGGTTTTGATTGTGTGGTGGTTCATTGAATTTGTTGTGGGTTTAAAGGTTTTCAATTTTTTAGCTGTGGGTTAGTTTTAAGGTTCGAAAATGATTTCGTATGTATTTCCTTTTACTTAAATGAATGGTTCTATATTTTGATAGTTTTGAACAATAAATGGTGTTTAAACATTTCTCTTGCAAATTCCTCCAATTTGTCCGTGACAAATATTGAGCTGTTGTATTCTGTGAGAGAGAATATTTTAACTTTTAAAAAAAAAATTTAATGTTAATCATAAATTAAGTCTATTGTTTAATGTGAGCTGAATAGTGCTGTTTAATGTGATCTATTGTTCAATACTTGCATTTCTTGTTTTCTTATTGTGATTTTTTTATGACCAAATGCATTTACCTCCTTTATTTGTTTAGAGCATAATGGGCTGGGATAAGATCCCTTCCAATTCGATCCACCTTAGTGTGAAATATGGCAGTGAAATATTGTTTTTTTGTGTTTGTTGGGAATGTAGAGCCTAAAACGAAGATGGAAGACACAAACAAATCTGGTTCTTCCTCGCCAAACGGCTCTCCTTTAAGAACCGAACGTTGTCCCTTGCCAACTATGCAGTCTCCTTCGCCATTTTCATGATCACCCTCGCCATTGTCGCCTAGCAGCTCACCCTCAGGATCACCATCACCTTTATGCCCATTAAACAATGAGTAAGTGTTTGAACTTATTGTTAATCATGTTTAATTTGTAAATTTGTGTAATTATAAATTTGTGTCTATTAATCAATGAGTATGTGTAATAATAAATTTGTGATAATTTGTTTTTATTCTAACTCCCAAACTTCTGAACCAATTAGGAGTCCGAAATCTCCGACGATGGACTTAGAGGTAGAGGAACAAGAAGGGAGTCAAGGGAGTCCAGGGACAGAGGAAGAGGGAGAGCAAGAGCCTACAAATAAGGACTTGGATACAAGTAAAAAAAGAAAGACTACCTTAGATGTTTGGGCTCATTTTACAGGGAAGAAAGTTCAAGGAAAAGTTAAAGCCCAATGCCATCATTGTGGCAAACTTTACTTAGGTGATTCTAGCCAAGGTACAACCCATTTGCGTAATCATTTAGCAAGATATCCACGGATGAAGTTTAAAGATATAAGGGATATGCGACAACAAGTCTTAATTAAACAACAAAATAAGGTGGATGGAACTATGAGTTTAAATACTTACCAATTTGATCAAGCCAGAATGAGGAATAAGCTTGCTCGTATGGTCATCCTACATGAATATCCCCTTTCAATGGTCGATCACATTGGGTTTAGAGAATTTGTGACTAATCTTCAACCTATGTTTAAACTTATCACAAGAAATACTTTGAAGAGTGACATTCTTAAAATCTATGATAATGAGAGGGAGAAAGCTTTGAAGATCACAGACAAGAATGGAAGTAGGATGGCTATTACAACTAATATGTGGACTTCAAGTAACAAAAAGAGAGGGTTTATGGTCATTACCGCACATTTTATTGATCATACTTGGACGTTGCAAAGTTGGGTTTTAAGGTAATTTTTTTATCTATAAATTGAATGTTAAAGACTTTACATTTAGAATGTTTATTGAGTTATGTTAAATTGAATGTTTATTTAGTTATGTTATAATTATTCCTATTATTTTCTAGGTTTGTTTATTTTCCTTCTCCATACATGAAAGATGTCCTTGCTGAAGTCCTTGTTGATTGTTTTTTAGAGTGGAACATTGATAGGAAGTTGTCCACAATAACTATAGATAATTGTAGTACTAATGATGCTATGATAAGACTTCTTTTGAATAAGCTTGATACTAGTTCTCTTATGTTGGGTGGGTCTATGTTGCATATGAGGTGTGTTGCACATATTTTGAATTTGATTGTTCAAGATGGGTTGTCTCTTATTGGTGATGGAATTGAAAGGATTCGTGATAGTGTGATTTACTGGACTAGATCACTAAAAAGGAGGCAAGAATTTGAAGAAAATGCACGTCAATTGCGTGTTCAATGCACCAAAGAGTTAGTCTTAGATTGTAAAACTCGTTGAAATTCAACTTACTTAATGCTTTCTACTGCATTGATTTATAAAGATGTTTTCTCACGTTTGGCTAAATGTGAAACATCTTATGCTTGTCTGCCATATGATCATGATTGGGAGGTAGCCAAAGATATTTGTGGGAGGTTGGAGTTATTTCATAGTGTGACTGAGTTTTTCTCTGGTCGTAAGTACCCCACAACTAATATGTATTTTTCTTTGGTGTGTGAGTTGAAAATTGCATTAAATGAATGGAGTTTGTCTTCAAGTAAGATGATAAGTACAATGGCAAAAAGCATGCTTGTTAAATTTAATTCTTATTGGGCTAATGTTAGTGTTGTTATGGCTGTTGCTGCTATCTTAGATCCAATATATAAGATGAAGTTATTGGAGTTTTATTATCCTAACATTTATGGTGATAATTCTGATTTGGAGATTGAAAAAATTAAGAATCTTTGTTATGATTTGCTTGATGAGTATGGAGATGTAGATGAGTCTCTTGTAGGTAATGAAAGAAGTTCTCATATGCCTGCAAATACTTCAA
Organism: Quercus wislizeni; assembly: GCA_023055345.1. Taxonomy (NCBI): domain Eukaryota; kingdom Viridiplantae; phylum Streptophyta; class Magnoliopsida; order Fagales; family Fagaceae; genus Quercus; species Quercus wislizeni. Next base: position 37,925,570 of record JALGQJ010000002.1, read on the forward strand.
ATCAAGTGGCATAAATAAAATTTAGGTTGATTGGGTCAATGTCAAGGTTTGATGGGTTTGTGAACAATAGTTCAAGTAGTTCAAAGAAACATGGGAGTGGTAGAATGGAATTTGATCATTTCATTGATGAGGGAGTGTTGAAGAGAAGTGAAGACTTTGATATTTTGGCATGGTGGAAAAGTAATGGTCTCAAGTATCCTACTTTACAAAGGATTGCAAGATATATTTTAGCTATTCCCGTTACAACTGTTGCTTCAAAAGCTACCTTTAGCACTAGTGGGAGACTTTTAAGTCAACACCGTAGTAAGCTACATCCCAAGACTATAGAGGCAATGATGTGTGCTCAGAATTGGTTATAGAGTGAAATCAACAGTTAGTAATTGTCTAATTTCTATTTATAAAATCAAATTTGTGTTTTTATATTTGCTAGTTACAATTTGATGAAGTTTATTCCATTTTTTAATTCATTGTTGTTGTAGGTTCTTCAACTATATCAGGAGATAATACATTTCAATCCATTCTTGATAATGGGGAGCCAAATGAAGATGATGGGAGTTGTGCCACAATTGATGGGAGTTGTGTCACAATTGAAGAAGGTTAAACATTTTGTATTAATTTAGTAGTTTTTTTAATTTCTTAGACTTGTTGGATTAATTTGTTGGTTTGTAGTTATTCTAAACTTGTAGGATTTATTTTGTAGCTTTTTAATTTCTTGGACTTGTTGGACTTTTGATACTTATTTCTTGGACTTGTTTGATTTATTTTATTTTTATGTTTAACTAGTGATTTTAGTTATGATCTAGGTAATTTATTGATTTAAAATCTTGGTTATGATTTATTGAATTATGACTATGATATTAGTTATGGTTTATTGATTTATAGATTTATAATTAACAGGTGATTTTATTGATTTATGATTAGTAGCTTATGATTTGGCATTTGGGCCACGTTATCTAGGCTTGAATTAGAATATGCAGGCTTGAATGTAGGCAAAAATAAATTTGGGCTTAAATTTTTTTTTTTAATTGAAATATGCAGGCTTGAATGGCAAAAATAAATCTGGGCTTAAAATTTTTTTTTGGTTGGTTCACGAATTAGGCCCAATCCCTAAACGGGGCTCAGTTGGGGGGGTTCGAGCCCCGAGAAAAAACCCGGTACCCTAAACGGGCCAAGTCTGGGCCACGAGTCTTGCCCCGCAGGTCGAGTCCGGGTATGGAAAAACCCTGCCCGAACCCAACCCGTTGCCATTCCTATATATGATGATTATGTATATTTTTCTTCACCTAGCTCTACATTTGTTGTTTCTTTTCTATCTTTATACACATGTTTCTTTATGTACGCAATCCTTATTTATGTTTCACATATGACGCCTTGACGGGTTTTGTTTAAGTGTTCCAGAAAGACAAGTTTTAAAAGTCTATCATGCCATGAACTCGTTTCTTGCAAAGTTTTTCAAAAGTTTGTATTAGGGATAAATTTACTTTGTAATACAACAAGTGGTTATGAGTTTAGTGATTTAAGACGTCTCTCATGATTATTTGTTTTGTTGTGGTTTTGTCACGGATTGACAAAATGCACTTTACTTGTAATTAGGAAGATCTAGGATGGGTTTAAGACTTCAAGAAACATGTTTTTCAAGTCAAGTGTTAAAGCTATGAAGATCTGATCAAGAAACAAGTGAAGAAGAGCTGTTCATTAAAACTAGACGAAACAGTATCTATCGAGATTTAAGAACGAAACTCAATAGAAGTTGAATCTATCGAGATCTACGAAATTAGAATTTCCAAATTTGATTTTTGGCCTTAGCTGACATGTATGTATAGGGTTTCTTTTCTCACAACCCTATACATATATAAAGTTTATTTTAAAGGCTGTTATACAAGGAGAACATATGTAGAAAGTGACTTAGTTCATTATTCTCTCTGAAGAAGCTACTGCGTCTTTACGTCAAGGGTTCTGTAACCAAGGAGCTTCCTAGTCTTCATTGTTGATAAACTGAAGAATTTTGTAGCAAACATCTTCTTCAAGTTGCTGGTGTTAGTCACGTATTAGGATCCGTGCACATTGGTTAGTCACGTACTGGGATTCATGTATCAAGGGAAAAATTGCCGCTACAATATAAGTCCAATTAGGTATTGAGGTAAGGGTTCAACTGTAGGTTGGTATTTCGATATAGACCAAAGAGTTTGATAAGATTCCTCATACTTGTAACTGCTTGTGATGGATAATAGTACACTCTTGGGAATGGTGACCTTAAAATCACCCGGTGAGATTTTGCCTTGATGGTTTTTTCCATTCATAAATAAATTACCTGTGTCAAATTTATTATTTAAATATTTTAGTGATTTGTTTGTACTGCCACACTATTGCATATAATTGAACCTAATTAATTAACTTGGATAATTAATTAATTTGTAAATGGTCAATTCATTTTAACCCAACAATATATTTATTTGATCATTCAAACCCTGCTCACGCAATTAGAATATATCTCAACCACCCACACAAGAGATGATGGAGGTCCCACTCAAAAACTCAACGCAACCCTGCTCACGCAATTAGAATATTATTATATTATAGAAGCTGGCCTAAATCCACATCATATATCATATGCCATAGCCCGCCCATGGGTTTTGCCTTATCGAACGCCAAATAGAAAAAGGAAGTTGCCATGTAGGACTACTTGATTATCATATCTAGTTTAGTTTATTAAGCGAATGCTAGTTTAGTTTGCCTCTCCAATATATGGGTATAAATATAGGATATGTTGCTCTCCTTGTGTTTCATCCTGTGGTGTGAAAGCTGTCTATGTATATAAATATTTATTTGGTGTGCTTCCAAATCGATCCAATATGGATTTTGCATTAAAAATGACACTTCTCCACACTCTGGCCCTTCTTCTCCTCCTATCAATAATAATGGAGCCTGTTGTCTGTTTTAGACATTGGAAATGGAGTAGTAGTAGTAGTGGGAAAAAAATTACCTCAGAAGGGAATGGGGATCTTGTAACTGACTTGCCCGGCCAGCCTAATGTAAACTTCAAGCACTACGCTGGCTATGTCAGTGTAAATGAAACAAAGGGAAGGGCACTCTATTACTGGTTCTATGAGGCCACGACTCAGGCTGATGAAAGGCCATTAGTGCTGTGGCTTAATGGAGGTAAGCATATATAGTAATTGTCTGTTTGACACTTTATCTTTTTCTTCTTAGGTAACTTAATTTGTTTATGTACAGCTTTATAAATCCTTGTTTTTTATTTATTTATGTATAATTTTCTTTGTCCTAACTAGATCATCTTTGTCTGTCATTAAAATCGGTGAAGGTCGAATGCCATGGTTGCCTATAGTCCTTATTGGGAGGTTTGTATGATTGTACGAAGAAACATTAAGATAAAACATGATCTAAGGGTTCCATTACTTACTATCTTATGTGGAGAACCTTTCTCGTCAAGCAAATTGCAATTAGTTTTGAGTATCCTTTACAGTACCAAATCTTTTGACCAAATCCACCTGGCTATATATATATACACACATACACACAAGAAATTGCTGGCACATGTTAATGGAAATTTTCATGTTGTGTAGTGTTTAGACAGTCCCCGACCCTATATAAACAAATCATTGTTAATAAAGAATTACTTCAAAGTATTATATAAATATCTTAGTGGGAATTCTTTTTACTTTTTTTTTTTTTTTTTTTGAGAGAGAACCTATCCAGGAAGTTTAAACCTATGATTTTGTTTGGCACTTCGTTTTATGTTCTCTGCTAAGGTGACAAGATGCTTTCCTTTACAGGGCCCGGGTGCTCTTCTGTGGGATATGGAGCAACACAAGAGATTGGTCCTTTTCTAGTGGATACGCATGGAAATGGACTTAAATATAATCCCTACTCATGGAACACAAGTAGGAGAAATCATTCTTTTCTTGTAAAAGTTTTGTCACACAAATATTTTAATGCATAATATATAGATACTTGTACGATTGCACTATGAACCACTATTTAGTACTCCATTAATTAATTTAATTAATTAAGGGTAGCAATAAGCTATTAAAATGTTATGTTAAGAATTATTAATGTCTCATGATACAGAAGCCAACATATTATTCCTGGAATCTCCTGTTGGGGTTGGTTTTTCGTACTCGAATACAACTAGTGATTACATTAATTTGGGAGATGAATTTACAGGTATGGATCATACAAATTCTAGTGCTCATGAGCTCTGTTTATTTTTATAGGTAAATATTGTTAAAATAATGATTAAATTTAATATAGTATTTCTTATAACAGTTTAAAATATTAAGACAAATAATAGTTTATCAAGTGGAACAAATGCACTCACCTTTTATTTATGAGAAATTGAAGATGCCACTATATAAGTTTATCTCTATATATTAAGAAGATTCAAAAAGTTATAACTTCAAAAAATTTCAAAAATAACCCTAATCTAATTAGATAATCCTTATTCTTAAAAAAAATTTTAAAAAAAGGGTTAAAATTGTAATTCAACAAAATTAAAAAAAAAAAAAAAAAAAAAAAAAAAAAAACTATCAAAGAAACTTTTTTCCTAAAAATTAGCACCCTTTCTATTTTAATATATCTCACACATGTTTGATATATTTTTTTCCTAAAAATTAGCACACACTAATGTTATTTAAAAAATTTTAGTTTATAATTGCTTGATTATTTTTATGCAGTACATGCAACTTTTCTTCTTTTTGTAAGTTTTATGTTACAAAATCTTGTTCTGCAAATACTTCGAGGGCTCCTGATCGTTTTGGTTGTACGTTCTATGACTAATTTTTATAGCAAATGATGCTTATATCTTCCTCCACAAGTGGTTCCTCAAGTTCCCTTCATATAGAACGCACACCTTCTATATTGCTGGAGAAAGCTATGCAGGTATTTTAACTCTTATAAATGTTTATTGTGCTTATCTTAACTGAATTCCTATCAAAAACTCACTCTCAACATTCACAGGAAAATACGTTCCAGAACTTGCTGAGCTCATCCATGACAAGAACAAAGATCCTTTTCTTTATATCGATCTCAAGGGTATTTTGGTATGGTCCTAGACAATAATAAAATTAATTAATATGTTCAAATCTAGGTAAAATTTAGGTATAGTTTATTAAGTGCTTAGGTGTAGTATATTAGGTTTCTCAATTAAATTTGAACATATAGTTACGTTGACTTGTGAAATACTAATAGTAATATATATTTTTAAGGATAATTAAATTCAATGCAACTATGTATTTTGAATTTATTTAGGAAATATAATATATTACACAAAAGGAACTGTACTTAAATTTTACACTATGCATCCTATTGTACCATGATTGGAAACCAAAGTACACAACTAATTCCTTTCTCAAAGTACAGTTGGGTAATCCTGAAACATCTGATGCTGAGGACTGGAGAGGTCTAGTGGATTATGCTTGGAGTCATGCTGTGATATCGGATGAGACTCATAAAATAATCAAATCAAGCTGTGATTTTAACGTTAATGATACATGGAGCAACAATGATTGTAGTGAAGCCATTGATGAAGTACTCAAACAGTATAAGGAGATTGATATCTATAGCCTCTACACCTCAGTCTGTACTGGCAATTCAGCTGATTCAGATAACAAATCAATGCAAGTCATGATGAAGCGCACATCTAAGATGGTGAGGAATAATACATATTTCATTTTTGAGTTTATTGGAAATCAATTTATGTGCAACGGAAAATACTCTTTTATAAAATCAACAGGCACTAATCATCATTTCATTTTGAAATGAAAGTTTACAGTGATTTCACGTCACTTATGGTATTGTCTATGTAGAATTGATCTCAAGAACAGATTTAGGTTCCAACTTTAATAATTTGGTTTATATACATGT
>JALGQJ010000002.1:37941452-37948952 GCA_023055345.1 Quercus wislizeni
TTTTTTGCAGGTCAACCTAACCCAACCCAACCCGACCCGTGACCCAAACTATTTTTAAAATTTTTCTTTTGGCAAAAAAAAAAATTTAAGATAATATTGGTTTAATTAATTGTTGTGAGCTTTAAAAAAAAATTAAGACATTTACATGAATATCTGTAAATAAATTGAAAAATGAATGGTTGAGTATTCTGTAATGAGTAAAGATTTTTAGATATCAAATAGCAAAGTACATATCAAGATAATCTTGTTACAGTAGAGTTAAAAATATAGATTTAAAATTGTAAACATGTGTGAGAAATATTTATAAGTGTGAAAACAGTGAAGCCAAAGTACTAAATTAGCATAAATTATAAATGCTTAGGCCTATTTTTTAACAATTTATGCACAAAATAAATGGCTTTTCAAAATAAAAATTGATATTTCCTTGAGTGTGTGTTGCTTAATAATGATATGATATTCATAAAAGAGGCAATGTATAAATAAGTAAACAATCAAACTTTAATGTATATTCTCAAATTGAAATAAAGTGCCAACCACAATTATATTAGATTATAAAATTAATTTTCAAGGTTATAAATTTCTTATATGTTTTTATTCTTTGTCAAATGAGTTATCTAATAAGTCATTTGTAACTTTGTTTTATATTTTGGGATGTTGATATTGTGTAAAAATAAAACTTGTGTATTTGTTTTACTTATCTTTGTGTTATTTTGTTTTAGTTAGCAATGTTGAGATTTGTATAATATTAAAATATTGAATAAGTATTAATAAGTTTAACTGAGTTCATTCTTGATATAATTGGTGAATTCAAAGTAGTGCATTTTACATCAAGTAATTTGTTACATGACTTTCTAAATGGCAAACACATGTTGTTCTCTTTGTGTGTGTGTGTGTGTATATATATATAAATCATGTGAAAATATGGGTCAACGCGACCCGCCCTGCCCATTTACCATGTCTAGTTTTACTCCATTTGGATTCCGTAAGCCATGTCTAGTTTTCACTATCTCGCAAGTTGATAGATATAAAACACATGATATAATTTACAAAACACTGACCCAGTAAATGGTAGAAAGCTTAATATCTTGAAGATTTTTTGTCATGTCACGTCCTTCTTGTTGGAAGTATTTTGATGCTATCTCACTTACAAGATTATCTAGGGCATCAAAGATAATCTTACTAGGTTGCTCAAACCCTTAGCATCCCATCTATCAACCAGTAAAAGATATAGATGTAAGAGGATTTACAATCTTACTATATCTCTTTCTTTTTTTTTTTCCTTCATCTAATGTGTACCTTTGAATTGCATTAGTGAGGCATTTCAACTTACTTGGAGAAGCTTCCATGTAAAAGAAATCATCAGCCACTGTAATTACTATTGCACTCTTCGCAACCATTATTAGTATGTCAGAATCATGAGGCAAGTTACTACTAGCAGCAATAACAAAGTTGAAAGTTCAATTAGTGTACAAAACACTATGAATGTTTAGACCCCAATTTACAAATTACCAATTCAAGCTTAATGTCAAACAATTAATGTGCGGAATATGAACACAAACTTAACACAGAATTGATAAACAATCTAAACCAAATAAAATCACATCCACAATAGAAATTAAATGGTAAAGATTAAGGGAAGAGAGATGCAAACACAAGGACAACACACGATGTGTTATCGAAGAGGAAACTGAAGCACTCAGTGTAAAACCTCTCCGCCACCCTCCAAGCAGTAAATAATCCACTAAAGAATGTAGTTGGGATACATGAACAACAAAAGACCCTCCAAGCCTAATCTACCCAATGTATCTAAGCCCTCCAAGCTCCTACTCCAACGAGGTTCTGCCGAACCTATTTCTTCTTTAACTCATCGGATTCTGCTACTTGACCATAGCATCTACCAATGTGAAATTGGTCCCTTCTTAACTTCTTCCCAAGGCACCAAATAGCTTTCTCACAGATATGGGTATGGTGAGAAAAGGTTTTAGTAATGTACCTCTCAAGGATTTAACAATGGAGAGGAAGAGAGTTGAGGAATTTGAAGTGTCTCTATGTGAAGATTGTGAATGAATCAATCTTATTTTTCTCTAGGGTTTCTCTTTCAAAATTCTCTCTGGAAGCTCTCTACATTTCGTGGGTATAAGGGTCTCTATATAGTAGGGTGATAAGGAATATGAAAAGTCAGTTTTTCCCAAACAGAGTGGTTTGGCAACTTGGCCTCACGACTAGGCTGAGTCGCGAGTTCAAGCCGTGAGCTAAAGGCCTGGCCAGCCTGGGACTTTTGTCCTGTATCTGCATCCTTGCACAATCTTGAGCATTTCTTCACACTCTTTCACTCACTACCCTTACATGATTCCCACCTAAATACAGGGTTACTAATTGCTAAAATACAAGCAAATTTGGCACAGAATAAAGCCCACTAGATGGTTGATAAAATTCAACCTTACAATCTCCCACTTTGGCTACTCCATGACAAAACCCTAAAACAAACTCTAGACTTAATATATGAGTTGGGAATAGTTGAACGAAACTCACTCACACCTAACTCTAGAATCTGATAAACTCTTGAATCATATGAATAAGAATCTCCTGAAACATAACAACACAATATCATCATTGTATGTAGAAAAACTTATAATTGCATATGAGACAAGCACAATGCAATCAAGTAAAATGGAATGAGAAATAAACCATATCTTGACCAAATAGGCAATCATTATAAAATAGTGACCACAATGCTCATTCACACTTGGAATGAACATCCGGACATACAAGCCAATAAGCTCAAAGCAAATCACTTGCATGACCAACACTCAACCAATGCACAATACGTAAAGTATATGCATCTAGGAACAAAATCCTACAAGGGCACAAAAGTGAGAATACTTAAAGAAAATGCATAACATTTAGCTAGAAGTATTAGGCAACAAAACATAAAGGCTGTATAACATGGTACAAACCATAAAAGCCTACAAACTCTCATGGAAACAAACCCTAAAAGCTTACAAAAGCAACATGGGCACAAACCATAAAACACAATTTAAAACTATAAGTAAATAACTGATAAACTAGGCTAGTCAAAGTTAGACAATATGTCCAAAGGTATGTGTGAGTGTATATGACAGCTTTCTCCTCTTGAGCACACAACTCCCTTTTTTACCATGCACACTTCCATTTGTGTTTCTCCTCTTAAGCATTTCTTCACACTCTCTGGCTTTTGCTGAATAGCATCTAGTTGATTCTCCATGGCCGTGAGGTGCAATTGAACTTGATTGTTGGTGGAGTAGATAAGTCTTTCAATTCCAGCAATGTGCATATGAAGATTTTCAAACAAAGGACCCAACCTATCAACTTGAGGACCAGACTGTTCTGGTTGATTACTAGTCAGCTATAACTCAGGGGTGATAGGAGAGATAGTCGCGGTATGCACAGGGAGCAAATGTTGTAGCAGGAGATATGTGTTCACTCTTTGGTGTTTTAGAAGAGTGACTCTTGCTAGCTTGGAGAGTTACCATGGATATTGGTCGAGGACGGTTCATCATTTTTCCATCTAATGGGGGATTGAAACCTTCAAGAAGTATGATCTTCATGATGAGACTGCAAAATAGAATACATGCTCGTGTTGCTGATTGAGCCATGGTCTTCCTAATGGTCTGGAAGATATGGGCACAGATATCAGTTAGGGCTCCTATAATAAAATCATATAGGAATTGAGCTCTTTCAAGATTGATGAAAGCAGTGTTGGACAATGGGTAGAGATTGGAGAACATGATCAGCTTCAGTGTGGTCAACTCAGGAGCAAACTTTGCAATGTTTATAGATGTGCCTTTACTGGAGACTTCATGATCAGGCCCAAGAACTTGCAGAATGTCTTGAACCTTAGGAGTTCGATCATCATAAGGGGTGAGGTCCACATCCTCAAGACTAGTGATGCGAAGGACCTTGGCTATGTAGTTCAGATTGATGGAAAACTCTTTTCCTCTTACCCAGCATTTTAACTCAACTCCAATGTATCTAGCATTCGAGAAGAATTCCCTAACCAACTCTTCCATCGGGTCTTCAAAATTCCCAAATAGATTGGCCCAATCTTTAGCTTCAAAGATTCTAAGGATAAAAGTTGTCCCCAAAGTGTCAAATATTACCACTCGTTCCACTATGGAAGTAGCATCTTCAAAAATGCTTGAGTGAGTCTGTGAATCGAGAGGAGTTTTGAACCTCTCACGGTTTAAGTCTTTAGAAGACTGAGATGAGAGACGAGTTCGTTTAGCAACAGGGGATGATGAAACATCAGTTACAATCTCTTTTCATTTGGAAGATTGGCGAGACATCTACAGAGGAACAAACACACAGCAAAGATCCAAGTGCACAGACACATGACACGAACATCAACTTGATTAGATTCACAATAGTCAAAAAATGGAGACTCATGGAAATTTAGACCGAGATATCACTTAAACAAAGTACATGAACCCAGTCAGCAATATATGAGAATGAGCAACACTAAAGCAATGTATACTAAAACATGTAACAGATGTTTAGCAATGATGAATAAACAGTCACAGTTCAATTCACTGTAAACTATGGTTAATCACAAAGTCACAAATATCTGTCATTGTGACATTCTACCATGAAAATGATATGCACAGAGCAACACAATCAAGATACACATCTAAGAAACAGTTAAGAATACAAGTGAAGCAAGCATCAAATCACTAGAATCAACAAAACCCCTTTAGCCAACCCAATAGAGTAAACCCATTCCATACATGAATAACATATGTCACAAAACACAAACAACAACACAAAAATCAAGAAAGCACATGCTATAAACATGAAATGCTATAAGATAATAAGAAAACCCATACCTTTTCTTAAAGAATGTGGTTGAAATGATGTAAAAATGGAAGTTTGTTCGAGAGTGACACGATGAGTTTGAGAGATTTTCAGATAAGGAAGATGATGAACAATCACAGAAGTTCGAGGGAAAAACTGAAAACGTAAAAAAAAATTGACCTATTTGCGCAAAACACGCGATTTTCACGACTGAGTCAAGTCGCGAGCAAGTCGCCAGGGCCAGTCGCTAGAACAATCAAGATAGAAATTTTGAAAAAATTATCTAAGTATTTTTCACTACTGGAAGTTCTACCTGCGAGAGAGTCGCGAGGTAAGCCACGAAAATCTTTGAGTCTCCTCGCGACTAGACCTTCCACTCGCGAACAAGTCGCCAAACTGAGTCACGAGAAACATTAAAAACCCAAATTTTGAAAAATATTCTAAGTATTTTTCGCGACTAGAGCATTGACCCGCCAATGAGCCGCGAAAAATCTCTGTGTGGGCTCGCGACTGGACCAACCTGCAACTGAGTCGCCAAAACAAGGCAACACAGTTTTTGAAATTTTTGACATTTTTTGCAAAAAAAAAGACTTTCCAAAAACAACTAAATCACTCAAAAATCCTTTTGTGTTTGATCAACAAGGATTGAGCATGTGAAAACACATTTAATCAAGTACAATCACACAAATGAATATGGCATTTATTGAACATAAACATGTGTGATGTGTGTGGATATCAACAATGAGATAGTCCTTAGTCAAATGTGAAGTTTCAATGATCAATTCAACCAAGCCATACATAATTAGCATTAGATAATTATCACAATAGGCCAATACATTCTTGGCCTATCAATTGGTATCAGAGCAAGCATACTCTGATTATGGTTAATCTTTCCTGTGTGATCCATTGACCACTGTTGTCATGGCTGCAAACGGCATGAAAAGATCTTTGTTTTCAAATGGCTGCAAACGGCATGAAAAGATCTTTGTTTTCAAATACATCTTGTTTTTCTAATCTCTGCTTGATCGAGTGTATTAGAAAATGCAAATCTAAAAGTTATTTGAAATCTATCATAATGATTATTGGAAAAGATCTTAGTATGACAAAGAAGAAACTAGACTATCTCAGAATGAAAATGTGCAGAGGGGTTCGTCTGAGAAGAGTGAAAGTTAAAAGCTTTGTTTATGAATGGCAGATGAGAGAAAACATCATTCCTACTGATTTGTCATCTAAGCATGAGGTGTGCTTCATGATGAAGTCCTCATTTAAGGTTATGGACACGTGTTTATGGTACCTTGATAGTGGCTGCTTAAGACACATGATTGGGGACCGATCTCTCTTTAAAGTTTTTAAGTCTAAGTAATGTGGTAATGTCACTTTCGGTGATGGAAACAAATCATATATTAAAGGAAAGGGGACCATCTCTCTCCCTGGACTACTAGACATTGCAAATATGCTATATGTAGAAGGTCTAAAAGTGAACCTGTTGAGCATAAGCCAGATATGTGAACAAGACTTTAGGGTGGTATTCTCAAAAGGGAAATTCTTTGTGTTGAATGAATCTAGAAAGAAACTCATAAGTGGTGTTCACACTCTAGACAATTGTTATGGTTTGCCAAATGAAGATCTATGGCACCAAAGAATGGGACATGCTAATTACAAACATCTTTCAATTGTATCTAAGCCTGAATCAGTTTTAGGGATACCAAAGCTTAGTAGAGTGAACAATACGGTGTGTGGACCTTGTCAGCTTAGGAAACAGACGAAAGCCAAACATCCAGGCACTTAGACATCCACTACAACTAGACCATTAGGGCTATTACATTTGGATCTCATGGGTCCAACTAGAATTGAGTCTCTCGATGGGAAGATGATGAGAATGCAAAATGTAATATTTTTCTCCCCTAATATTTAGTCTTTTATATTTATTTGGTGCCTAAATGTACTCATTAATCTTATATTTTGATTTAGGATGCAAATGGAGGCACTAAGTGCAAAACGTAGCTAATTGGGCAATTCTGGACAACTTTGACATCGCCTCGTAATCTAGGCATAACTCTCTCATCTGATCTTTGATTGAGATGATTAAAGATGCTATGCAACGCAAAGAAAAATCTCTATAACTTTAATGTTTTGAGTTTTAAGAGATTCGGGCTACATCAATGTCAAAATCGGGCTTAAAATTGCTGCACTTGCACTATTAACGTTTTGGAATGTTCCTTTGCCTGCAATTCTAATACATAGATCTTATGTGGTTTATTTTTGGAAGCTTCCAGATCTGATGCACGAAAATTCCAGTTGAAAAACACCACTTTCCTAGTTATATTAGAACTTTGTTTTATTTTTAATATTTTTCAGATTTGGATATTATTATTTAGAATATTTTTAGGAGATTTTGTAGGCTTGGGAAAGGGGGAATTAACGTGTAAAATGGGGAGGAGAAATCAAAATTGGACACAGACGCCTTTCTCTCCCGTATTCTCTGATTTTCTCCTTTGAGTTTTCATCATGGCCTTGCGTGGCTAAAACTTTTATACTTGGTCGAAGGAAATTGAAGCGTCGAAATCAATAAAACCGTGAGATCTAGTTTGTTTTTATTGTTCAATTTATGCTTTGAATATCAGATGTTCTTCTGTGCCTATTTTCATGATTGTCTCGTTTAATTACTAG
>JALGQJ010000002.1:37951452-38053952 GCA_023055345.1 Quercus wislizeni
AATGTTCCCAGTGACGATGAGGTACCTAAGCATAAGTTTCCACCTCTTTTTGATTATAAACCAGTACCTCTGTTTCCTTAAGCTTTAGCAGAATCAAGAAAATATGAGCAAAATAAAGATTTATATGAGACTTTTCGTATATGCGAGGTAAATATTCCACTTTTAGATGCCATTAAACAAGTACCACGTTATGCTAAATTCCCGAAAGAATTGTGTACAATTAAGAGGAAACAAAAACTTAAAGGATGTGAGAAGGTGAGAGTAGGGGAGAATGTTTCTATAGTTATTCAAAGAAAACTCCCTGCAAAGTGCAAAGATCCAAGTATGTTTACTATCCCTTGTACAATAGGTAACACTCAACTTGAGAAGGCCATGCTAGATTTAGGAGCTTCTATCAATGTCATGCCATATTCTATATATGTTTCTTTGAAACTTGGACCTTTGAATAAAACTGGCGTTGTGATTCAATTGGCTGATAGATCTATTGCCTATCCTAAGGGTGTAGTTGAAGATGTTCTTGTGCAAGTTAATGATTTGCTTTTCCTTGCTGATTTCTATGTGCTTGATATGGAGAATGGTGATCAAACCACTCCTATTTTGTTAGGAAGACCATTCTTAAAAACATCCAAGACTAAGATCGATGTTCATAGTGGCACACTTACCATGGAATTTGATGGTGAAATTGTTTAGTATAATATTTACGATGCCATGAAATATCCTGATGATGATAATCCTATTTATTCAATTGATGTGATTGATTCGTTAGCACAAGAAGTTTTTGAACTTAATGGAAAAGATGGAATGGAAGTTGCCATTAGTAAGCATCTTGAGAAGAGAATGACGAGTTAGCCTTGAGTACTGATTTGCAGGAAATTGTTGTAGCATTGAATGATTTTTCAAAGTTACAACAATCAAGTAACGCTTTTCATATCATGTTACCAGTCTCTAATGAGAGGCCTTTACCCTCTGTTTTGTAGGCCCCCATTCCAGATTTGAAGCCTTTCCCTAGTCACCACAATTACGTGTTCCTTGGAGATGAAGGAATGTTACTAGTGATAATTTCCAATAAACTGAGTGCACTATAAGAAGAAAAGCTTGTGCAAGTCCTTAAGGAGCATAAGACGGCTATTGGTTGGACAATTGCAGATATTAAAGGAATTAGCCCGTCTACATGCATGCATCGTATCTTACTTGAAGAGGGAGAAAAACCTTCTCGTCAACCGCAAAGAAGATTGAACCCACCCATGATGGATGTAGTGAAGAAGGAGATCCTTAAACTTCTTGAAGTTGGAGTGATTTATCCTATTTCGGATAGCAATTGGGTTAGCCCGCTTCAAGTGGTTCCTAAAAGACTAGAATAACTGTTGTGAAAAATTAGAATGATGAGTTGGTTCCTACCTATATTCAAAATGGGTGGCAGGTCTGTATAGATTATAGAAAATTAAATGCTGTAACCCGCAAGGACCACTTCTCTTTACCTTTTATTGATCAAATGCTTTAAAGGTTATCTGGTAATTCTTACTATTGTTTCCTTGATGGTTATTTAGGTTATTTTCATATTGCAATTGCTCCGGAGGATCAAGAAAAGACGACTTTTACATGCCCATTGGGGACTTTTGCATATCTTCACATGCCCTTTGGCCTTTGTAACGCGCCAGCCACTTTCCAAAGGTGTATGGTTAGCATATTTTTAGATTGTATTGGGCATATCATAAAGTTTTAATGGATCATTTCACAGTTTATGGAGACTCCTTTGATAATTGTTTGCATAACCTTACACTTGTTCTTCAAAGATGAATAGAAACTAACTTTGTGTTAAATTCTAAAAAATGTCATTTTATGGTTGAACAAGGTATAGTTTTGGGTCATGTTGTTTCATCTAGCAGAATTGAGGTAGATAAAGCTAAAGTTGATACTATTTAATCTTTACCTTATCCCACTAGTGTGCGGTAAGTTCGTTCCTTTCTTAGACATGCAAGTTTCTACCGAAGGTTCATCAAGGACTTCTCCAAAATAGCATTACCCTTATGCAAGTTGCTGCAAAAGGATGTGGCTCTTGAGTTCAATGAGGTGTGTAAAAAATGTCATTTTATGGTTGAACAAGGTATAGTTTTGGGTCATGTTGTTTCATCTAGCGAAATTGAGGTAGATAAAGCTAAAGTTGATACTATTCAATCTTTACCTTATCCCACTAGTGTGCGGTAAGTTCATTCCTTTCTTAGACATGCAAGTTTCTACCGAAGGTTCATCAAGGACTTCTCCAAAATAGCATTACGCCTATGCAAGTTGCTGCAAAAGGATGTGGCTTTTGAGTTCAATGAGGCATGTAAAAAGGCATTTGATAAGCTGAAAGAATTGTTGACTTCTACCCCAATTATCCAGCCCCCTGACTGGAATGTTCCTTTTGAGATAATGTGCGACGCAAGTGATTATGCAGTAAGCGTTGTTTTGGGTCAAAGAATTGGAAAAGCATCTCATGCCATTTATTATGCTTCAAGGACTTTGAATGATGCCTAAAGAAATTATTCTACTATTGAAAAAGAATTTTTAGCTATTGTTTTTGCTTTAGAAAAGTTTCGATCTTATTTGCTTGGTACTAAAGTCATTGTTTACTCTGATCATGCAGCTATTCGTTATTTGATGACAAAGAAAGAGGAAAAACCAAGATTAATAAGATGGATACTTCTCTTGAGTGAATTTGATTTGGACGTCAAAGACAAAAGAGGGACAGAAAATTGTGTTGTAGATCATTTAAGTCGTTTGGTTCATGTGGAGGATGAACTTCATCTGCAAGAAACGTTCGCTGACGAGCAATTGTTCTTTGAGAGTGTGACATTACCTTGGTATGCAAATATTGTAAATTATTTGGTTACTGATATGTTACCTCCTGGTTTGTCTAATGCTCAAAGAGATAAGATCAAGAGTGATGCCAAATACTTTGTGTGGGATGACCCATACTTATGGAAGCATTGTGCAAATCAAGTGATAAGAAGGTGTGTTCTTGAAAATGAAATTATTTCTATTCTCACCTTTTGTCGTTCTTATGTTTGTGGATGTCACTAAGGAGCTAAGAGGACAGCAAGAAAAGTGCTAGAATGTGGTTTCTATTGGTTGTCTTTATTTCAAGATTCATATTCTTTTTGTAAGTCATGCGAACATTGTAAAAAACAAGTAATATATCCCAAAGGAATGAGATGCCACAAACCCCCATACTATTTTGCAAAAATTTTTATGTTTGGGGCATCAATTTCATGGGATCATTCCCTTTATCTTTCAGTTATGTTTATATTTTGCTTGCTGTTGATTATGTCTCAAAATGGGAGGAAGCTAAAGCTACCAGGACTGATGATTCTAAAGGTGTTACAAATTTTATCAAGTCTAACATATTCTCCAGGTTTGGAATTCCAAGAGCTCTAATAAGTGATCGAGGCACCCACTTTTGCAATTGAACTGTGGAGACTTTGTTAAGAAAGTACAATGTGACCCACAAGGTGTCAACTACCTAGCATCCGCAAACTAATGGACAAGCAAAAGTGTCAAATCGAGAGATCAAGTCCATCCTTGAAAAGACGGTCAATCCAAGTAGAAAATATTGGAGTTTGTGCTTGGATGATGCCTTGTGGGCGTATAGGACTGCATATAAGACGCTCATTGGTATGTCACCTTATTGGTTGATGTTTGGGAAACCATGCCACCTTCCAGTTGAGTTAGAACACAAGGCTTATTGAGCTATCAAGAGTTTCAACGTGAAGATGGATGAAAGTGTTCAAGGTGAATGGCCATAGACTTAAGCCTTTCAATGAAGGTTTACAAGTAGATATTGTGGCAAAATTGGACCTTGAGGATCCGATTTATACTGATTGAAGAAGGAAGCATTGAGTTGAGCCAATGACAATAAACAAAGGCGCTGCTTGGGAGGTAACCTGAAGGGATTCGTTCTTTTTCTTCTTTTCATTTTCACATTTATATTTTGGTTATTTTTGCCTTTTCTTCACATTTCACCTTACATTGGGGACAATGTAAGTTTTTAAGTGTGGGGGAGGGGATTTAGGTTGTGTTTTAATTTTTTATTTTTGAAAATAAAAATAAAAAATTGCTCTTTGTTTTTGTGGTTTTCAAATATTTTTGGCTGTGTATGTCATGAGAAAGATTCAATTAAGCTTGAAAAATTCATAACATGATTGAATAAGTGATCTTCCATCTTAGAATTAATTGGTCTAGTTATTTTCCTTAAGAATGGTAGTGACTAAATTTAGTAGACAGAAGTTGGTGAGATTTTAAGCCTTTAGACTGACACATCCATATCAGTCTCATTATTCTTTCATATGAGATATTCTTCCATGGATTTGTTTCTCTAGGGCTTGCCTTGATTCTCTTCAAGATCATATTGACACATGCATGCATGAACATGATTAAGGCCCTCTTTGTTATAAGCTACATAAGACAAGTAGCCTACCTTGTAATTAATTTTTCCCTTTGTTGAACCCCTTTGAGCCTTTTTTTTTTTTTTCGTTCATTGTGAACCAACGCTACAAGCTTTAAACCCGAAAAACAATGCCTTTACCCAAGTCGTAGAGCTAGTGGAGCATTGCTCATCATTATGATATGTATGGGTGTGCAAGAAATAAGTGTGGGGGTGTATGGATTTGTGGTATGGCTATGACTGGTGAAATGGAACATTTTTTCATTCTCAATTCGTGAGTTCCATTGTTAATGTAATTTTGGTGAAAAAAAGAAAAGAAAAAAAATTAGAAAAAAAAAAAAAAAAAGAAAGAAAGAAAGTGGTGGAAGAAATTGTTTTTAATGTACAAACTGTCCATGTTCATAATTCCTCCTAAAATTCCAAGAAAGGGGTTTGTTTATACGTGATATATACAAAGGTGGAAACTGCTGAATGGCATGATTGGTTTTACATGTCTTATATATTTGAGCTTGAGTTGATTCATTTTCACTTCACTAGTTTCGATGGCTTTTGAGCTACATTCCCAAATATTTCCCACCTTGATCCTAAAACCCCATTACAACCCTTGAAAAGTCCTTATGATTTGTGTTATGCATGTGATCCCAGTGGTGGAGAATGAGAAGATTTGCAAGCTTATGGTAGATCATTTCCATTGGAATGAATTTGAGCGAAACACATACCCTTCAAACACATGAGAGTCAAGTGTTTATTTCTGTGAGGGTCTAAATATTTAGTTTACTCCATCTTCAAGTGAAAATGCTTACTAAGTAATTCTAAGTTGTTTAAGAATGCTTTTTCATGATATGTCATGAGTTTTGAAGAGCTTGGTTGTTCTTTGCTGATGGTGTTGCAACCTTGGTGTTTTTGGGAAAGTGAATTTGAGTTTTGCCCAAGGACAAGCAAAAGTTAAGTGTGGGGGAATTTGATGAGAATGAAAAATGTCATATTTTTCTCCCTTAATGTTTAGTATTTTATATTTATTTGGTGCCTAAATGTACTCATTATTCTTATATTTTGATTTAGGATGCAAATTGAGGCATTAAGTGCAAAACGTAGCTAATTGGGCGATTCTAGACAGCTTTGACATCGCTTCGTAATCTGGGAATAACTCTCTCATCCGATCTCCGATTGAGATGATTCAAGATGCTATGAAATTTCAAGAAAAATCTCTACAACTTTCATGTTTTGAGTTTTGAGAGATACAGGATGCATCAAGGTCGAAATTGGGCTTAAAGTTGCTGCACCTACACTGTTGACGTTCTAGAATGTTCCTTTGCTTGCAATTCTAATACGCAGATCTGATGCGGTTTATTTTTGGAAGCTTCCAGATCTAATGCACGAAAATTCCAGCTGAAAAACACCACTTTCCTAATTATATTAGGACTTTTTTATTTTTTAATATTTTTCCTTAATTACTCAGATTTGAATATTATTATTTAGAATATTTTTAGGAGATTTTGTAGGCTTGGGAAAGGGGAAATTAACGTGTAAAAGGGGGAGGAGAAATCAGAATTGGACACAGACACCTCTCTCTCCCCTCTTCTTTGATTTTCTCCTTTGAGTTTTCATCATGGTCTTCTGTGGCTAAAACTTTTATACTTGGTTGAAGGAAAATGAAGCCTTGGAATCAATAAAACTGTGAGATCTAATTTGTTTTTATTGTTCAATTTATGCTTTGAATATCGGATGTTCTTCTGTGCCTATTTTCATGATTGTCTCGTTTAATTACTAGGAGGCCTACTAATTTATTATTCGTTGCAATCTACTGCTAGATAGATATCAAATCCGTTATTTTTTTATCTCTCTAACTTGTGAAGCAACCAAGATTTAATGATTTTCTGCGTCAGAAATTATTAGATCTTAGGAAGAACGCTCAAGTAAATTAAATACAATCACTTGTGCTTGTGTTGTTTAGTTTCATCGATCTCTCTAATTCTTAAGACTGCTACTAGATTAAACTTTTAGCTCTTTTCTTGGGTTGTTTAGTAGTCAGGGTTTATTAGATCACTTGTTTTTTAATTAACTGCGACTAAGGAGAGATAGGAAAGTAGTTCCAACGGTGAATATTCAAAGTGTGAATTGATATATACTTACATTGATGATCAATTGTAAAATTCTGATGGTGGATGTTAACTTAGACCAAGGTTTGTTCTTTTGATTGAATTCGATACTTTAATTTGAATTGTTCCTTAGTTGTTTTTCTTAAAATTGTTTTCAAACCCCCCTCCTTGTTCACGTAGCATAAAACTAGGCTAGATACTCTCCGTGGGAACGATCCTTATTCATACTACTACATATATTTTTAGGAGTATAGGTTTTATTTTTGGTTGCCTACGACAACACACCAGAAGAGATACATCATGGTTGTGGTAGATGACTTCACTAGGTACACTTGGGTTATTCTCCTAAGATCCAAGTTAAATGCTCTTGAGTACATTGAAGCCTTGTGCACAAGATTGCAAAATGAGAAGAGCTTAAAGATTGATTGAATTCGAAGTGACCACAGTAAAGAATTCGAGAACTCTTACATGGAGTCCTTTTGCACTAGATCAAGTATATCTCAAGAATCCTCTACTCCTATTACTTCTTAGTGGAATGGTGTAGTACAAAGAAAGAACAGAGTTATTCAAGAGATGGTTAGAGCCATGTTGCACAACAAAGATGTGGCCAGAAACTTGTGGGGAGAAGCCGTCAACACAGCATGTCATACAGTTAACAGGGTGTATTTCAGACCCGCTACCAAGAAGATAACCTATATATTTCAAGAATCTTTGGAAGTATTTGTTTCATTCTCAAGGACAGAGAGAATGTGGGGAAATTTGACTCCCAAAGTGATGAAAGAATATTTCTTGGATACTCCTCTACAAGCAAGGCTTATCAAGTATACAATAAGAGAACCAAGAAGGTGATGGAAACTGTAAATGTTGTGATCGATGAAGCTTCAAAGTCCGGTTCTGAGAAAATTAGTGAGAAAATCCCTAAAGAAATTCTTCCTCCCAAGCCCAAAGATGTTCAAGAAACTGTTGATCAAGGGCTCGCATCTCCAAGTACTCCTGGCACTCCAAGTGTTGTAGAAGGTTCAACAGATATACCTACCTCACCTGACTCTGAATCCTATGAAGAGAAAAGACCTTCCTTCAGGATTAAGTTGAATCATCCTCCTAAAGTTATTGTTGGAAACATGAATGAACTTACACTAAGGAAGCGTATAGTTAATAAATGTGTTGCTAACTTTGCGTCATATTCTTGTTATTTGTCACAGGTTGAACCGACCAAGGCTGAGGAAGCTATTCAGGATGAAAGCTGGGTTGAGGCCATGTATGATGAACTGCTTCAATTTCAAAGGAATGATGTCTAGACTCTAGTACCTAGGCCAGAAAGTGAGCACATCATTGGCATAAAGTGGATCTTCCACAATAAGACTGATGAGGAGGGTAATGTAATCCACAACAAGGCTCATCTTCTGGCTTAGGGATAATCTCAAATGGAAGGAGTAGACTATGATGAGACATTTGCTCTAGTAGCCCGTATGGAGTCCTTCAGATTCTCCTAGCTCTGGTATGTCACTTGAAGTTAAAGCTTTACCAAATGGATGTAAAGACTGCTTTCTTGAATGGGTTCCTTAAAGAAGATGCCTACATGGCTCAACCAAAAGGATTCATTGATCCACACTTTCCAAATCATTTGTTGTACCTCAAGAAGGCACTCTATGGTTTAAAGCAAGCCCTTAGATCTTGGTACGATTGGCTCACACAATACTTTATGTCACATGGGTTCATAAAAGGAAAAGCTTATCAAACTCTCTTCATCAAAAGGGAGGACGGTGAGTTGATAGTTATTCAAGTCTTTGTTGATGATATCATATTCGAGTCGAATAAGGATGAACTTGCTCATAGTTTCTCCAAACTTATGCAAGCCAAGTTCGAGATGAGCATGATTGGAGAGTTGAATCACTTCCTTGGGTTATAGATCCATCAGCAAGAGTCAGGTATATTCCTATCTCAATCTAAATATGGTAAAAATCTTGTGAAAAAGTTTGGTTTGGAATCTACTAGTTCTATTAAAACCCCTATGAGCCTAAATGTTAAACTCACTATTGATTTGTTGGGTAAAAGTGTTGATCCATCTCTATATAGAAACATGATAGGTAGTCTTCTTTACCTTACTACTAGTAGACCTGACATTAGTTACAGTGTGGGAGTGTGTGCTAGATATCAGGCTAATCCCAAAGAGTCTCACATGATTGCTTTGAAAAGAATCATAAAATATCTTAAAACCATTGCCGACTTTAATGTGTGGTACAGCAAGGACACAAATAATGTCTTAGCTGGGTATTCTAATGCAGACTAGGCTGGGAATGCTGATGATAGAAAGAGTACATCGGAGGGTTGTTTCTATATGGGTAATAATCTTATCTCCTATATGAGAAAAAAGTAGAATTTCATCTCTCTATCCACTGCAGAGGCTGAATACATTGCTGCGGGTAGCTACTACACCTAATTTCTATGGATGCAAAAAATCCTCCTTGATTATGGTATTCGTCAAGATCATCTTACCATCTATTGTGCAATACCAGTGCCATAAACATCTCTAAGAATCTTGTTCAACATTCTCAAACTAAACACATAAAGATTCGACATCACTTCATTTGGAAGCTTGTCGAAAATAGTACTCTCACTTCATTCACACTAATGATCAGAAGGCTGATATGTTCACCAAACCTCTTGATAGCAAACGGTTTGAATTCTTTCGCCAAAACATTGGTGTTATCTCCATGGATTGATCTCTTCTTCTCCTCCTCCTTCCTCATGCATTTGCATCTAGTTTTATGCTTTGCTTGGTTTAACATGTTTTTGTTTGTTTGTTTTCAGTTTTGCTTTGTTTTGTTTTTAATTAAAAAAAAATGAAAAATCAGAAAAATACAAAAACAATGTGTGTTTTGTGTAAATTGGTACTTGTGTACCTTGGATGGCCATTGAAACAAAGTTTTCTAAACTTTGTATCTTTTGTAACTTAGATGAGCATCTCTATGCACAACTAAGTAAGTGAGCTTTGTGGCTCGTGTTTGTGATGAGTAAGATTAAGTAATCTCTTACACTTAACACTCATATCACTCTTTTTGATGGGAAGGACTAGAAAATCCTAAGAGAAAGGTATAAATAACCATCTCACCACTGTTGCCCGCCAATCATGAAATGACATCTGTAAGCTTCAGCATAGCAAAAGTGCAATGTTAAAAGCATAACATAATTGGGTATTTTTTTTCTCTCTTATATGCCCATGCATGATATGCTTAACAAAAGAAAATATGAAAAGAAAAATAAAAATCAAATAGAATCAAAATGCTTTATACATGATTGCGAGCGTGTCTTCTTGGAAATGTGGGAGTTATAGGGTGTACCTCGAAGGTGATAGTCCCCATCAAGCAATTATGATTGTGTGTGAGTTAAAGTGATTTTCTCATATCTCAAATCGTCATAACATGTAGACACTCATGCAATCTTGCGATCTTTTTCACACACAACACGCAATATTCTTTGCTACTCTTGATACATGTGCAGGCACAATGTGATTTGACCATCATAAGGAATACATGTGTTAATGTATGCTTACTAAACTATCCTGACTTGTTTTTGAAATATAAAATTTGTTAGACTTGTTTAGTGTGTGTGTGCGTGTGTGTGTTTTGGATCTAAATGCTTGACATTTTCTTGTTGAGAGATTTTTTTGAAAGCTTAAAATGTTGTTTGGATCTTTGGTTGAGTAGCATGCTTGATTGCGTTCATATCTGTGTTTTTCTCTTCTTTGAAAAACTATTTTTGGGCAATCTCGACAGTTTCTCGATACCTCTCAACAGCTAGGCTATCTATCGAGCCTTTTGATCTTCCTTTCTCGACAGTTGTTATTGCAATTTCGATCCATTGAAGTTTTTGAGAATTTGTCTCGATAGCTTCTCAACAACTTCTTAATCCATCGAGGAAGTTTCTGTATGTTCGATAGATGCTCGATAGCTTCTCGATCCATCAAGGTCACTTTGCTATGGATACCTCTCAACAGCTCCATCTAGTAAGATTTAAATCTTGACACCTCTCGACACCTCTCGATCCATTGAGAATTGTGATTTCCTATATATAGCCTTAGCGCGATTTTTCTCTATTTTTTCTTTTTTTTTATCTCTCTCGATTGTTTCTAACTCTTCACCTCCCTCATACACCCTTCTTTCACTCTAAACCTCTTCCCCACTCAATCTTCGGCCTCAAGGGTGATTTCTTACTTTGGTATGATCTTTTTTCTCACATTTAATCATGCATTTCATACTTTTGACCTAACTTTTGGGGGTTTTGATAAATTTTGGGGTTTTTTAAATTGATGAGGTTTTTGCAAATTTTTTGGGTTGGGTTTTGTTTAAATGATCTTAAATGTTCATGCATTGCATCACATTTGCATTTTAACAATGATTCATGCATTTTAGATGTGTGTTTACTATGTTGAAATCATGTGTGCTGCTAGGATTGGATTGGGCTAAGCCCATAATGTTTTTACTTTTGCCTGTCACATGTTCATGCATTTTTCATGCATACGTACCATTTTTGTCTCTATCTCCTTAATATTGATTTGTGTTGGTACTTTTCTGATTCTCTCTCTCTCTCTCTCGGTTAGTTACTCTATGGCACCTAAATATAAGTCTACTCCATCCTGGAACCCTTTGCGTTCCAGGCATCTACTTCTGATTCTACATTTCTCACGTTCGGTTTCGTAATAAGAAGGCCCGTACAAACTTCTCAGAGAACTTTTCTTGACAAGGCATTCATTTAGAACGCCAAGTCGTCTTATTGGATTTTTTCGATACTAACCTTCCCACTGTCATCTACAGTAGGGGTTGGGAGTCACTTTATGGCATCCCGATCACTTGTCCCTCCATGATCATACAGGAGTTTTACTCCAACATGCACGAATTTGATTATTCTATACCTCATTTCTTCACTTGTGTTCGGGGTACGCACATTGTAGTCACTCTGGATCTTATATCTGAGGTGCTACACGTCTCATGGGTAGCGCATCCTAACTACCCCGATTGTGATTGTCTTAGGACTGTGTCCAAAGACAAACTCTCATATCTCTTCTGTGAGACACCTTTGCTCGGGCTTTACAAAAGGTCTGATGTTCCTTAACATGGCAATGACATTTGTTCTCCATTCCTTATCTCACTATAACTCCATTACTAAGCCTTGTGCTCGATTTTTATTATCCCTACTTAAGGGACTCACTATTGACTTTCCCTCTCACTTCATACTCTCTCTTATAGATGTCTATAAGGATATGACAACCTGTGATAAGCTCATTTTCCTTCGACTATCACATGGATTCTCAACCACGCATCTATCTCCTATCTTGAGTCTACACATTTCTCTGTCATGGTTACGCAACGACCATTCAATGGAGCAAGGCCCAGCTTCGACCGAAATGGCCATGGATCGAGACGGCAACTCCTCCGGCTTCTTCCACTCTATCCACATCCGCTCCTTCTTCCGTGGGTGATGTGACCCTCGAGGCAATCATGGCATAGCTCCAACACATGGATGCTCATCTTGACACACTCAATAATAAGTTATGTTAGGTGAACACTCGTGTCGGTCATATTGCACAATGATAAGCTCACCTTGGTGGCTTCGTGACATCTCCCTCTCCTTCTCCAGAGGCATCTGAGGACGAGGACGATGATGGTGACTCCGAAGATGATGATGATGATGAGGATGAGGATGCTAGCTCTTCCAATGACGACAAGATAACTGCTTGAGTAACTTGCCCTTTGTCATTAGTGACAAAAATGAGGAGTAGTTTTGGATATGAGAGTAGTCATATTCTCAGGGGGAGAGTAAGTGTAGGAGATACTTTTGTTAGGGGGAGTGTTTTCTTTTTTAGGGATGTAGTGAGGACTTTTTATATCTTTTCTTTTCTTTACTTTTTAGATACATAGTTCTTACTTTGTGATAGCAAACCTTGTATTCATTTTGATATATATATTTATATATATTGAGGTTGTTATTACATTCTTTCTCCTATCTCTTCATGTGTTGTTTCTTTTCTCTCTTTATGCACAAGCTTCTTATTTATTGCATGCAATCTTTGATATTCCTGCTTCACACTAAAATGCCATGATGAGTTTTGTTTAAAATGTTTTTAGAAATACAGGTTGTCAAAGTCTTTCTTGCCATGAACTCTCTTCTTACAAAGTTTTTCAAGAGTTTGTATTAGGATTAGATTTTATTGTATTCAATAGGTGAGTATGAGTTGAATGATTTATGACTTCTCTCATATGTTTATTTGTTTGTTGTGGTATTGTCACAAATTACCAAAGGGGGAGATTGTCACGACATACGTGAATCATGTTAGGAACATATGTCATTTAGAATTGGTCAATCCTATGACAAAACCCATTTTACTTGTAATTAGATAGATCTAAGATATGTTTAATACTTCAAGGAACGAGAGTTCAAGTCCAAGTCCAAGTGTTAAAGCCATGCAAATCTGTCCAAGAAACAAATGAAGAAGTGCTGGATTTCAAACCTTGACAACTAGCTCAACAGATAGCATCTATCGAGGTTTAAAAGACTTGTTTAGCCCGATGCTCGATAGCTGCTCGATAGCTAACCTATCTATCAAGATTTACGAAAATCTGTTTTTGTTCAAATCAGTTTTTGTTCAAGGCTGATTTGCAATGCCTTAATGTCTGACTTTATTCCTATTCTTCCACAAACCCCACATTGTTGTCGCAAAGATTTCCAAGTTTACATTTTTATTTCATATTTAACAAGGCAGATAAGTCCAAGAAAGTCTTCAATGGCTCAGCCAGGTTAGGCATCTTGAAATTAAGCATGGTCCATGCATCATTTGCAATATCGTAGCCCCAGAAAACATGGCTACGGTTTCGATCAGCCCATAATGGTCGCACTCCACCTTGACCGGTATCTGCTAGTTCTAAGCTAGTTTTCACTAGGGGGATATCCTTGCACGCTTCCCAAATGAAATTCCTAATCTTGTTTAGGCATTTTACACTCTAGACTGATTTCCACAAAGCCACCATATTTGAGCTATCAGAGTGATATTCTTGAGCTACCTTGTAGGCACTACGCATTGAAAATGAGCCATTTGGGGTTGCAGTCCAGACCAAGGAATCGAGGAAAGAAGTAAAGCTGAGGGGGGATTGACAAGATCTCATATGCTTCATGGGGAAGTAAAGTGTCTCGGATTAGTTGAGTCTTCGATGAGCACAGATCGTGATTAATAAGGTTTGAGACAAGCTCACCATTTCCCATGTACATTTTTGGGCTAATAACTTTAAATGTGGATGGAGTTAGCAACCACTTATCATCCCAACTGCACACACTTATGGTCAATCAAGTCACTGAGCATATTTTCTCTCCCTTGTAGGAGTCTTTTTCTCTCTACAATAAGAGTCCTTTCTCTCTCATCTAGATAAGAGTTCCTTTCTCCCTTAATACTCTGTATAAGGGTTTTTTAGGCCTACACCGGTTTCTATATTGGCTGTAGGCTCTTCTTTGCGTGGCGGTTTCATGGATCAAGGAGTGGTGGAAGGTTTAGAGAAGTTAAAACTTACAAAGGAAGAAGAAGAGGATATTGTCATTGTAAATACTAGATGCTCCGAAATCCTTGAAGAATGCTCATTGAGTCTATTTGGGCGGTTACTTTCAGATCGTCATCAAAATATTAGAGCTCTGAAGAATACTCTAAAGGTAGCATGGAAGATGGGATCTGACTTACGGATTGTGGAGGTAGGAAATAATCTCTTACAATTTAAGTTTAGTTCAAGATATCAATTAGAATGGGTGGAGAAAAGTGGGCCTTGGAACTTTGAAAACAATCTTCTCCTTTTGTGCCGTTGGAAGAAGGGTTTAACCTCAAAAAATATTAGTTTTTCTAGCTCTCCTTTCTGGGTGCAGATTTGGGGGTTACCCTTTGAAAATATGACTGAAGCAATTGGTAAGGACATTGGTAGTAAGATTGGAAGGGTATTAGAAGTGGATAAACGGGCTATACAAGCTGAGTTAGCAAAGTTTTTAAGAGTAAGGGTGGAGGTGCCAATTGATAAATCCTTACGGAGGGGATGTTTTGTTAAAAGTGAAGAAGGTGAAAGGGTTTGGGTGGATTTTAGGTATGAAAGATTACCAAATTTTTGTTATATTTGTGGCTTCCTTAGACATGATGAGAAACATTGTCAAGTTAGTCCAGCTGAGCAGCGGTCAGGGAGGCAATATGGGGACTGGCTGAAGGCAGGCGGAGCTCTTAAAAATGGTGGAGAAGGGGAAAGGCTGAAGATGCAGTCCGAAGCTAGGAAAGGAGGCATGCAATCAAGGGTAATGGCTGGTAAGAATAGTGCAGAATCCAGAGCTGAAAGGAGGAACTCACCTGCTGCCATGGAAGCCGAAAGTTCTGCAGAAAAGAAGGGTCAGGCAGAGATGAGGGAAGCAGGTCCCATGGCTTTGGTGGAAGGTGTTGTCTTGTCACATCATAGGGATATGGGAGGGCAGAGCAGAGGGGATGGGAGTGTTCAACAAGTTTCGGGTGAGGGGTTGGTCAGAGCATCATGTGAGGAGGAGTGTTTCCATAGAGCTGGATCGGTTGGGCTTGATTTGAGTGGGAATCAAAGGAATTCTGAAGTGAGGGTGAAGAGTAATGGGCCGGCTATTGGAGTGGATGAGGCTACAAGCCCATTTGGGCCTAAAGGGAAAGAGAGATTAAATGAGGCCAAAGATAATGGGCTGTCTATGGAAGGGGCTGAAGACTTAAATGAAGTTAGTGGGCTGGTTATAATAGATGAATTAAAAAAGAGGCCGGACAAGCAGCCACTAAATCAAGGCTGGTTGAACAGAAGGGTGACCAGAGAAAAAATGAAGAATATGGCTAGAGGAAAAAGGAAGAACCAGAACATGGAGGAGTCTGTGCAAGCCCGTGAGGTAAGTAGGAAAAGGAAAATCAATGATGATAAATTGCTTGCATGTGACAATAGAGTACTTAAACGTTTTTGTGAGGAGAAATGTGGGGAGGGAGAATTTTCTTTTTCTGAAACGACGGTGACTGCAGAGTAACACCGCCTGGATCAATGATGATTTTAGGATGGAACTGCCGGGGGCTTGGGAACCCCCGGTCAGTTCGAGCGTTGCGCGACCTTGTGCAACGATGGAAGCCCAAAATTGTCTTCTTAATGGAGACAAAAATGAAGAAAATTCAGATGGAGAAGGAGAAATTTAAATTGGGTCTTTTGAATGGTTTAATTATTCCTAGGGTGGGGAGGAGTAGAGGTTTAGCTTTGTTATGGGATAAAGACATTAAAGTGGAGGTTCAAAGCTATTCAGTGTATTTCATTGATGCTTTTGTGACTGATGTGAACTCTGGCTTCCAGTGGCGCATCACCGGTTTTTATGGGAACCCAAAAACTCATCGGAGAAAAGAGTCGTGGGATTTGTTGAAATATCTTAGCCAAAAGAGTCAGATGCCCTGGCTTTGTTTTGGTGATTTTAATGAAATTGTGTCAGTGGAAGAAAAATTGGGTGGGGTTTAGAGATCTCAGAATCAGATGGATGCTTTTAGGGAAGCTATACAACAGTGTAGGTTCAAGGATCTTGGTTACTGCAGTCCTGAATTTACCTAGTGTAATATGAAGAAGGGTGAGAGCAGAATGTACTTGAGATAGGATCAGGCTATGGCTACACAGGATTGGGTGGATCATTTTAAAGATACAAAAGTGCATCATGTAGTAGACTCCACTTCTGACCATTGTGTCCTGCTTATTTCGGATAATAATGTTGTTCAGAAGCATCCCTTTTGTCGTCGATTTCAATTTGAAGCTATGTGGGCTAAAAGGGAGGAATGTAAAAACATTATTCAAGAAGTTTGGGAGGGTTGTCATGAATCAAATTCTCCTAATGGGATTGCTGCCAGTTTGAGCTCTTATGCTGAAAAACTTTCTAGTTGGAATAAAATGGTATTTGGGCAAATTCCAAAAAAAATTCAGAAGAAGAAGGAAACTCTCAATGAGCTGGCCTGTAGAGATAAAGATGGCAGCTTGGGAAGGGAGATTAATGTGATAAGAAAGGAGATTAATGAATTGTTGGAAAGTGAAGAAATTATGTGGCAGCAGAGATCCAAGGTGCAATGGCTTGGGCTTGGTGATCGAAATACTAGATATTTTCACACTAGAGCTTCTGATAGGAGAAGGAGAAATACTATTAACAGGATTATGGATGAGAATGGGAGTTGGCATGACTCTGTTGAGGGTATAGCAGAGGTAGCAGTGAATTATTTTAAAAATTTGTTTTCGACTTCTCACCCAACTCGCATTTTGGAAGTCCTCGAAACCATCCCAAATAAGATCAATGATGATATGAACCAGCGCCTCATTCAAGAGTTCACAAGGGAGGAAGTGGAGACAGCCCTTAATCAAATGCACCCCACAAAAGCGCCAGGCCCGGATGGTATGTCTGCTACTTTCTTTCAAAATTATTGGGGCATTGTTGGTAATGATGTTACATGTATGGTTCTTAATGTGCTTAACAATAATATGTCTATGACTGAGATAAATAGAACTAACATCACTTTGGTCCCCAAAACTAAGAACCCCACAAACATGACAAAATTTAGACCTATTAGTCTTTGTAATGTAGTTTATAAACTCATATCTAAAGTCTTAGCCAACCGCCTTAAAATTATCCTTCCTCATATTATCTCTGAAAATCAAAGTGTTTTTCTCACTGGGAGGCTTATTACTGATAATGTGCTTGTTGCGTTTGAACTCATGCATTATTTATAGCACAAAAAGGATGGTAAAGAGGGGGTTATGGCTATTAAATTGGATATGAGTAAAGCATATGATAGGATCGAGAGGGGCTTTATTAGACATGTGATGGAAAAAATGGGCTTTCACGAAAAATGGATAGAATTAATAATGAATTGCATCACTTCTGTTTCTTACTCTATCCTTGTTAACGGTGGTGCTTATGGTAGTATTACTCCTACGAGGGGTCTCCGTCAAGGAGACCCTATTTCACCCTATATCTTCCTGTTGTGTGCAAATGCCTTTTCATCCCTTATTAATAATGCGGCATTGAATCAGAAAATTAGTGGAGTTTCAATATATAGGGGCTGCCCCAGGATTACTCATCTGTTCTTTGCAGATGACAGCCTTTTATTTTGTAAGGCTAATGGCCAGGAGTGTCAACATCTTATTGAAATTCTTTAGTTGTATGAAGCGGCTTCTGGGCAGAAAATAAATGCGGATAAATCCTCTATTTTTTTCAGCAACAATACCTCGGAGAATAGAAGATATGAAGTGCTGAATGTACTGGGCCTAATGCAAGTTATCTGACACAAAAAGTACCTTGGACTGCCCTCAATTATTGGCAAGTCAAGAGTTGAAATATTTGCTGAAGTGAAGGAGAGGGTCGAGAAAAAATTATCGGGGTGGAAAGAGAAGATGCTTTCTGTGGGCGGCCGTGAGATCCTTATCAAAGCCGTTGCTCAAGCTATACCAACCTACACGATGAGCTGCTTCCAAATCCCAAAAAGTATTTGTAATGACATTGAAGGGATGATGAGGAAGTTTTGGTGGGGTCAAAGGGGTAGTGAATCTAAGGTAGCTTGGGTCTCTTGGAAGAAGATGTGTAAGTCCAAGCTAAATGGAGGAATGGGATTCAGAAATTTACGGGCCTTTAACCTTGCTATGTTAGCAAAACAAGGTTGGAGGTTGATTTCAAATCCTAACTCATTGGTGGCCCAATTGTACAAAGCAAAATATTATCCGCATGGTGATGTACTCAATGCAAAGCTTGGTTCTAGCCCTTCGTATACTTGGAGAAGCATTTTAAAGGGATTGGAAGTAGTTAGAAGGGGTTCCCAGTGGCGAGTTGGCAATGGCGAAAGGATTTTTATTTGGGAGGACAAGTGGCTTCCTACTCCTACAACATACAAAGTAATTTCCCCACCAAAGCCTTTCAATGATTATCCAAGGGTCTCGGCGTTAATTGATAGAGATACAAGGAGGTGGAAAAGTGACTTAGTAAGGTCTTTGTTCTTGCCTTTTGAGGTGAGAACTATTCTAAATATCCCCCTCAGCCATAGCCTTCCGGAAGACCAAGTAATATGGGCGGGTAATAAAAAAGGTGAATTTAGTGTAAAAAGTGCCTATTATGTTGCAACAAAGGTGCTTGACACAAAGGAAGAAGGCGAAAGCTCGTCGGGCGATGCTTGGAGTCCTCTTTGAAAGAAGCTTTGGAACTTGAATATTCCTCCCAAGGTACGTATTTTTGCTTGGAAAATGTGTATGAATGCTCTCCCTAATTTAGAGAACTTGCAAAGGAGGGGTATTAATACTTATAATATTTGTCCGGCTTATGGGAAGGAGCTTGAATCAAATTTACATATTTTTGTTAAATGTGAAATAGCTAGAAGAGTTTGGAGTTGTTGGGTTAATTGTCCTATTAATATGTTGAATGTTAATATGGATATTATTGATATTGCCATGGAAATTGTTGAGTTGGGTACTTCTAGTGATTTGGAAGTCTTTTTTGGGGCTGCCTGGGCAATATGGCATAATAGAAATAAAATTGTTCATGAGGCTTTTAGTCATATTCCTGACCAGATTTGGTTTTTTGCAAACAAACACATTCATGAGTTCAAGGGTGCGGCAAATAGATGCTGGCAAGGCTTGGCTAAAGCTGAAGGAAAATGGACAGCTCCTCCTCATGGTTTCCTTAAGATCAACGTAGACGGCGCCACATCAGAAAATGAAAGAAACTCAAGTGTGGGAGTAGTCATAAGGGATGCAAATGGAAAAGTCCTGGCTGCTTGCTGCACCTATCTTCAGGGTCAATATTCTGTTGAGGAAGTTGAAGCTAAGGCCATGGAGAGGGGTGTTCTTCTTGCAAAAGATTTAAAGCTTCCCCATATTATTTTGGAATCAGATGCTCTAAATGTTGTTTCAGATATCACAGCAACAAATTTCAGCGGCTGCCTTGGCCATGTATATCATGGCATTCTTGGACTTTTATCTTCGTTTAGTAGTTGGAGTGTCAAGCATGTGAGATGGGATTACAACAAGGCAGCACATTTACTTGCGCAATATGCTAGGCAAAAGGAGGAGTCCTATGTTTGGGAGGGAGTTTGTCCTCCAGTGCTAGCGCAAGTCATTCAGGAAGAAGAGATGTAGTTTGTTATTGTTTTTCTCTGGTTGTGTTTCTGAATGTCTCTGGTTGCTTTGTTGTACTCATATTTCTCTATTAATGAAGTTCTCAGTTTATTGCTGATCAAAAAAAAAAAAAAAAACTGCACACACTTTTTCCATTGCCAATTTTCCACCTTACTCCTTGGTTCATGATTCCCTTCGCTGCCATGACACTCCTCCAAGCAAAGCACGGCTGCTTCCCTAACTGAGCATCAAGGAAAGACATGTTGGCAAAGTACTTAGTCTTAAAAACTTTATGGAAAAGGGAGTCCAAATTTGTTTGCAAACATCATCCCTATTTTCCAAGATATTATGAAATTATTTTTCAAAATTGTAAATTTCTTATATGTTTTTGTCTAATGGGTTATTTGTAATTTGCTTTATGTTTTGGGATGTTAATATTATGTAAAAGTGAAACTTGTGTGTTTGTTTTAATTAAACTTTAAAAGGTAGACCAGATATTTTTCAAAATTGTAAATTTCTTACATATTTTTGTCTAATGGGTTATTTGTAATTTGCTTTATGTTTTGGGATGTTAGTATTATGTAAAAGTAAAACTTGTGTGTTTGTTTTAATTAGACTTTCAAAGGTAGACTAGATTCCTTTGTGTTGATGCTATTTTGTTTTTAGTTAGCAATGTTAAAATTTGTATAATTTTATAATTTTTGGGCATGTATTAATTTATTAAACTAAGTCTTTCTTGATAGGTGTTAAATTCAAAATAATGCATTTCACACAAAATAATTTGCTACATAACTTACCAAGTTGCAAATATAAGTTTTGTTCTTAAAAAAAAAGAATAAAAGAATAAAATATAAAAAATAAAAAACCACGTGAAAAATACAAGTTGACACAACCCACAACCCAATTGACCCAACCCTAATCCAAGGCAGTCACCATTTTCACCAATCAATCGACTATGCTAGTTCATGTCGACTAACCATGGTTAAACAGTAATGCAACATCACCAAACAAAGATTTTACTGAGATCAATAAATAAAAGTACGTTAAAATGTGTTTCATGGTATATAAGTAAGAACGCATGCAATGGCGAAATCCATGAAAACTTTGACAACTATCTTCCCTTTTGTCTTCTTTTTAACCATCGAAAGAAGATAATGCTCGTAAACATAAATTTCATTTAGAATGTACATGGATATTGAATTGTGAAGGTTTAATATTGCCCATAGGTGATGCTTGTAATCTTCATTTTCCTTAACGAAATAATGAACCCAAACACCAGTGCAGTGTCTAACAACAATTCCTCACTAATATTTTTCCAGCCCATTATCCATCACAAAAAGGCTTTTTTTTTTTTTTTTTTTGGTCCTTCGGCTAGAGAGAAGTAGAGCAACAGGTAAAAAGGGGCAGGAGAAATTTATTACACAATGCAACAGAGCTTTGTATCAATAGAAGCCAAACATATGCAAAATGCTTGGAAACCTGTCAAAGGATATCTGCACAAGAAATTAAGGTTCAATGTTTAGGGTTAAATTTCTCTTCTTTTTTTTTTTTTTTTTTTTTTTTTTTTTTTTCATTTCGATGGATATAACTATCAATTATTTACTCCTAGATATAAATGTCAGGAAAACCTTACTTTCAATGAAATCAATAAAAGTAATTGTAAAAAGGTTCTTGCATTATTACCTGTAATCCATTACATACTTTGATTTCCCCACCCTTCCAAGCTGCAAAATTGACTGTTTTCCATTCTCCTATGTTGAACAATATACAAGTAAGTTTCCCAAAGTAATATGTTTCTGCAACACTCATTTAAGAACCCCTTTTTATAAAACCAAACACACTTAAAAGCACCTCAATTCCAATGTTGCAAGTTCCAACTTAGATATTGATAAATTTTGTCTACAAAATAAGTGTGTTAAATTTTGATGCTTTAAGTCTGTGCCAGTGTGATCTTTGAGTCAATGAAGTTCTAATTACCTCCAAAGTCAGTTGGAAATTTTTTACAGAACTTTGGATTTTAAGTCCACCCCTTCCTCTGTCTCTGTAGTCTAGCTCATATTGCTTTGAAATCTGGAGCAACATAAACAATTAAAAAAGAGATTTTAGTCTGCTATAATGACAGAAAACACTCTCTATGCACTTACTTTGCTGTAATTCGGAACTCTCGAGAATAGCTCATGAACATGGTCTACTTTTCCCTCCCAGTCCTTTGGCAGTCCATAATTGTGTTGTACCTGGGTGAAGTTTGAATCACAGTATCCTATTTCATTAAGTCCTAAGATAGCATTAACTCAACATCAACTTTGTCATAAAAAGTCCCTTTCATATCAGATCATATTATAAATTGGTAAGGAGCTCAGATATCTTAGAACTGTTAAGCTCACCTGGTTTGCATTCTTTAACTGCATAAATTGGTGCTTGGGTATGTATGCCATCATGCTTCTATAACTTCCTGTACAGGTGGCTACCGTAGGCATGAATCTGCAAAAGCACAGAAAGACCATGTAACCAGAGAGCAAGCAAGCAAGTGAAAGATAGGGAGAGCTCAACTTTGCTTACCTCACAACAGCCAGAAGTGATTTAGACTGCATAGTTTGGGAATTGAGGCAACTCCCCTGCCATAAAATGTAAAGTTTACTAACCAAATTCATTATAAAGATCATCGCATATATCAGTTTTTTTTTTTTTTAATTGACAAGTTCAAAGGTAATATAACTAATTATACACATTTTAAGTTTTAAGAAACTGAACCTGATTCCAAATTTGGTACTTAGAACCAATGAGGTTAGATGTTACAACCCCAATAAAATTATCATCTGAATCAGGCACTATTCCTTTTGTATTCTGAGCTATTGTAAACTCTGACTTTCCATTGTACCGCTTGTGGTGAGCAACAGCTAGTTTCCGATCCTGTCGTCCCTGACCTTCCTGAAATCGAAAAATGAGTAAAACTTTATTCATTCATGGAAGTTTACCTTGCTCCACAAGAAAAACCAAAGATCTTCCAAATATAGATAATTAAATAATCAAACATAACTAATCAAAGCTACTTAGGAGTTCCAAAGAAAAGATGAAGCAAAAGAATTTATGTGATGAACTAAAAGAACCATGACACAAATACTTACTAAAGAGGGATTGCAGAAGCTATTAACCCGAATGCCCTAAATAGACTGGACAGTCCGGATCCTAGCCACTTGAATACAAATTTTACAACTTCCACTACAATGAAGCATACGTTGCCTTTGACGTTGGACAAACATATCTCAATCAAGCTCCTTATTGAAATATTGGGAACACTAAGTGATGCAAGCACCAAAATTATTTCAGATTTTATTTTTGAATTTGGTCTTTAATGTTTTGAGGATTTATGGGATTTGTCTTGTTTATCTTCTGTTTCCTTTGTTCAATTTTCCTACCCCAGTCCTGCATCACTAAGTCTAGTAAATTGAGTAGTACCTCAATTTAACAAACAGGTCTGAGCATCCCCATGGTGGTTAGAAGTTAGAACACACCAGAGCTTCCACACCATTTAAACCATTGATTTGAAAAACACTAGTGTATTGAACATTAGCCAGTTAGCCACTGATAACAGACTGTCACAAGGTTGACAGGCTCAAAGGGCTACTCACAAACCAACTTGATGACCAGTAAAGCCAACCAATTTTAGTTTAGACCAACTGATTCTAGTTTAGAATCCTCACTTCATTATTACATTCAGTAGTTAACTCGCAAGGTTGGACTCAAAACACCACTTAAAGAATGGTCGGGAAAAAGAATACATAGAAAAGTATAATTACCTTTGCAAGTATGACATTTTTCATAAAACCTATAGTTTAATAAGATTATCTGCATTTGACCTTCCTGTTAAAACAATTCATAAGGCTACCATTCCTTCTACAAATGGAGTCATTCTCACTTTGTTCATTATTCAAAAAAGCAACTGCTTATATTAGATTTAAATTCTCATTATCATAAAATTTCTTATTTACTTTCTAAAGTTTCAAAAGTAAAGAAATTATTCCAGAGTCCAAGACCACCATGGTCTTTCAATTAAAATGACAGGATGTGGTAAAAATGTATTTCCATATAAAAATGAATTTCCATAAATATTTGGCTACATGACAGGCCTAAGTAACCCTTAGAATTATAAGTTTAGAAATCCTGATTCAACCACCAAACATGATAATGAAGGGAGACATCAGT
The DNA here is from genome assembly GCA_023055345.1 of Quercus wislizeni. Taxonomy (NCBI): domain Eukaryota; kingdom Viridiplantae; phylum Streptophyta; class Magnoliopsida; order Fagales; family Fagaceae; genus Quercus; species Quercus wislizeni. The sequence continues at coordinate 37,975,320 of JALGQJ010000002.1, forward strand.
GAAAGATTTACAGTAATATTTATCCTGGTGCCAGCGTATCAAGGATGTACATCTGTATGGGTGGACTCATAATTCCTAAAGTAACCTAATTTTCAATTGAATTGGGACAGGCTTTCTTTTTTGCCATCGTAAAACAAATATTCAGATTCCCATGACCAGAAACTGCCATCAAAGATGTTGAATTGAAATTTCTCAAAATTAGTTGACTGCAATGACATGAATTGACCATAGCCCATAAAATTAATGCTGATAAACATCTCAGAAACCCATAGATTGTTTTTATGCAATAATTTCTAGCAAATTGTTTAACTACTTGAGAGTAAAATGACCACCAATAAAAACTCTTATGAGTAAAATGTTTCCAATTGGGATTCCCCCTCCAACAACATTGCAAGTTTGCAACAACCGTTGCCAAAATCAGATATACAACCGTGTCAAGCATACTAAGCAAAATTACAAATACAGAGAAAGAAAAATTCAATGATTCCAAATACTAGGTGGTATATTTAAAAGAATAAATAAATAAATCATAGTTCGGAAGAAAAAGAAAATATAACATGTAGGCTTCGCAAGCTACAGGGATCTTACATTGGTATAAAGAGAGTATAGAGTACCCCGATGAAGTCCCTCTGGAGATGCTTCTTCTTTCACAATTACACAAGTACACCTTCCGATATCCAGAGGCAATGGCCTACACAACAAGGACCTGACCAAACACAAATATAAAATAAATACAAATACATATATTATATCAATAAATGTTTGTATGAAAATCCCAAAAGGGAATCGAGAAGAGAAAAGCAACCTATTAGGCAGTGTAGACCAAGAAGAAGCCGGAGCGGCTTCGGAATCGGAATAGTCCCAAATATTCAAAGAACTGGAATTCTCGGACTCAGGGGGTTCCCAAACCTTAGAGGACAAAAAGGCCTTGTCGGGCTCATTCATTTGCATGCAAAACTGAAGCGAAGAAGGCTTCAAGTTCATCAAGGCCCTGGTGTTGGTAGATAAAGATTTGTTGATATTATTAGAAATAGAAGAAGAGAAAGCAAAACCATTTGCATTTTGTTTGTGCTTCCTGTTACTGTTAGTGTTAGTGTTGGGCTCATCGTTCTCTTTGTCAATGTTGTCAATGTCGTCAGTAGTTAATATGATGTCTGGGGTTCTGGTACCTCCTTCGCTGCAGCTACGGTTGTGTTTGAGTTGGTCATTGAGAGGGTTGACATAGAGGGAGTTGTACGAGGATTGCCTTGGCATTGAGGATTTCTTGCATACGCTCATCATTGCCATTGCCTAGCTTGAAGCTTCTCTCTCTCCCTCTATCTGAGACTCAGAGAGAAGATTGAGTCTTTGATGGATTTTGAATTTGAAAGCTGTCCACCTGGGGGAATGTTGCTGTTGGATAATGGGGTTTGGTAGATATATTGAAATCTGTCACATTGAGAAAGAGAGAAGAAGGAAAGTTGGAGTATCAATCAAGGAGTTTTATCTTGTTTGTGTGCGAAGGGGTATTTTGAATTTGAATTGGCATGGGGAATTGTGAGGTTTTTTTTTTTTTTTCTCGTCTTTGGGTGGTGGGAATTGGGATGTTTTTGTATTATATGTGTCAAATAAATAATGTTTGTTTGGTGGGGTGAACGGTAACTTTACGAAGTTTCAAAACTCTTTTGGCCTTTGTACGTGTTTAGGTTTGACTAGTAGAAAGAGACAAGGGTGTGCAAGAACAAGGAGCAGCGGGAACTATGTTTGAATATGGAGTAGTCCATGAGTGTTTAAATTATTATTATTATTTTTTATATACAATGAGTGTTTAAATTCTAATTGTATGTATGTATGTATGTATGAGTGCGTGACACCAAGATGTTTTAGTTTTCTTTTTCTTTTTTTCTTTATGAACAAGATGTTTTATTTTGGCGATGGGCTTCTCTCCCGTTATTATTTCTCCCGTTATCTCCAATTTTACAATGGATGCATTATATCTGGTAGTTATCTAATTTAAGGATATTCATTAAGCTATGTCACATGAGCAAAATTTTATCCCATTTAATAGAGATTAATACAAAAACTCTTCTTCCTATACTCAAAATGTTCACAAAAAACCATTTCGCTGAAAGCTCTGAGCAACCCGCTAAAATATGTAACAATTCCAAAATCTTCCAGTCATTCAAATTCCAGCCCAACAAAGAAGATTTGCTTTCTACTGAGTGTACCTAAGACACAAATCTTCACATCATTCCAACTCTAGCGAGACCACAAAGCAGAACCCCTGCTGATTTCAACAACTTGACTAGAATTCAAAGTTCTGGATTTCAAGGGGTGCTCAATCATTCTTTGCATTATTTCTTTGTGTTTCTTTTTCTTTTTTCTTTTTCTTTTTTCATAGTTTTTATAATGTTTTGCTAAGTCTTTAACTGATCTCCTAACTAATAATTGAATTCCATGTTTGATTTGGATTTGTTTTTCTTTTTTCCTTTTTGCTTCACTACTAATTTAGTTTTATACTTTGAAAATTATTTTCTAAGTAATCAAAATAATTGCAATTAGTATTCATGGATCTGATTTGACTTCCTTATCTAGTATTATCAAGTATTTGTCCATAATTGTTTTACTTGTTACCATGCTCAAGTGATTATATCTAACAAGCATGGGCATGACATAGGGTAAAGTGCTCTCATCAATGTACAGAAAAAAGGGATTTGTTCAATACTAGTAATTCAATATTTAGTAATGCTGCAAGTAACATACCTCTAACATCTCAATGGGAAATAGTGACCACTAGTTGAGTTCCTTGTCTCATAACACGGGGAAATAATTTCCTTGAGACTATTGTACATCTTGGTCCAATTTTGGTATAAAATAAACAAGTTTTACAAGAATAGGGTAAACAATTACCATGCGGAATAGGCTCTGTTATCAAATTATATAATATTGCAACACTAGTTTATTTGTATTTATCATTGTTGTATTAAAAACTTGTAAACATGGGTATTCAATATCTTATTATTTGTTTTATTTTTATATCATTGACTGTTTTATCAACTACACTAACTTGTTTTGCTTTAATTTGGTTTTTGAATTTCTATTTAGGTGTTCTCTTCTTTTCAAAGTTACCAGTCAGTATAATGCCTATAATTAGTGATGAACAAATATGTCCTGGAAAGAAAATGAAGATATTTATGGTAATATTATGCAGAATTTTGATTGTCAAGGGAAAATATATGTTTGGAAAATGGAGTTTGACTCAAAAGAGCATGCTCACCAATGATATAACTGTTGGAAAATCTGGTTTTGTATCTCAAACAAAACACACAGCGGAAGCAACAAACATGGATCTATTTCATTCATGATTGATAACATGCACTATGTAAATTTCAGAATTTAAGTACAAGATAGTATACCTTGGTGCAGTGAAATTCAAAACAAAAGATTAGAAGTACTTGGGAACACTTTTAATCTTCACTCTAATTCCACTTTACGCCCAAGAAGTGTGGTCTCTCAATCAGTGTCCAATGGAGAATAATCAAGTGGCTTCACTCACACATACACACCATTTCACAATAATGATTCTCTTAAAAAAAAATTATGTATGTTTTTTCCTTTATAACTAACTGATTATCTAATTGGGCCTTTCCAATTGGGCTTTAGTGTGCGGCTTGGAGTGGGACCAAAAGGGACCAATAAAACACTAACTCCAATGGGCCTTGGGCTTTTTTGTCAACTCTTGATAAGTCCAAAGTTACCATTAATTATATTTAATACCACTATATAAATATAATTGCACTCTAGGCCTTATTTATAAATTATATCCCAAGACTTTATTATACATGCAACTCCTTCATAAAATATTTGTAGTAATACAAAGTCATGAATGTAGACTACCACTTTAAAGATTACTACATCTTAATCCTTGAGTACCCGATTTAATCCTTGAGCACCCGATTTAATCCTTTAAGTTATTCATCATATATTTATGAAATCCAATTTCATAAATATATACTTCAGTAATTTTTTACTAAAGTGGTTAGGCCTAACTCTCTGAATAACTGAACCCATTAAACTTATCTCAAGGGAATATTTTATATCTCTGTTAAGAGACTATGAATTCCATCTTGAGAATATATGTTCCATGAACACTAAATGTGGCTACCCAATATACTGAGGTTTTGACCGTTACTCTAGATCTCACTCTTGATATATCAAAGCAACCTACAGTCCATGATCAGGTCCATTATTCTCTCAGGATTAAGAGTTCATGCAAATAGAAATCGTGAGATTTATTATTCATTTGACAGTCGTTAAGAGAATAATAAATCTCACAACGGTCTAGTTCAATATGTCTTAACTCTTAAAACATATCAACTAAAAGTCCCAACTTCCATGATCAAGACAAATCATCTTAGTTGATATGTTATAGTCTTTGCAGATGAAATGTCAAATTTCATCACTGACTACGAACCAAAATTTTGAATTTACAAAGAACTTATGATCTGTATCTTCTGTGACTAAATCGCATAAATCATATACTATGCATCTCATGAACTATATGATAATGTTCAAATATTCATGTTACCATTATTTTAGATAATAATAAAGAAACTTTATTAATCACAACATTAAGTCATACATAATGTCATACATAATAACATACATAGCATCATATAATAGGATTTAAGGGCACTAATCCTAACAATAACGAATATGCTAAAGAAGATTGTTGGAAAATTAACACCCCAGTTGATAAAATTAACAAGTTTTAAACTCAAGTTGTTAATTAGATTTATTATGAATAAATCTTGATAAAACAAACAAACACCAATATCATGTACAGCGAAATAGTAAATAAGACAAGATATGATTACCTAGGAAAACCAATGAAACAAACTAGTTTCATAGTAAAAAACCTAGGGGGAAACCTTCACTTTAATCTAGTACAAAACCTTTGTCCCTAGACTTTACAATCCCCGTAGATGAACTTACAGCAGAATCCTTCTACCACTTTAGAACCTCTGAACTCTTCTAAATATGAACGTCACCCTTTTGCACGGATCCCAGAACGTGACTAACTCCCAACAATCTTGAAGAAGGTTGTTGGTTGCAGAAATCTTCACTTCATCAACAATGAAGAATAAAAAGCTCCTTGGTTACAAAACCCTTTGGCGTAAAGACACAGTAGCTTCTTTCAGAGAGAACAAGGCACTAGGTTACTTTCTGCATGTGTTCTCCATGTATAACGGCCTTTAAAATAAGCCTTATATATGTTTAGAATTGTGAGAAAAGAAACCCTACACATGTGTTCTTTCAAAGGTATCTCTCTCTCGGTGGAGGAAGGCAGGTCTACCTTTGGCGTTATGGCAGGAATCTAGGCCAAATTTTAAGGGATTACCAAAAGTAAGTGGAGTCGCCACCAATTATTGAGTTTTTCTAAGGTGTGATTGGTCACCTATTTCTAGTTGATTTTATTACCAATCTTAGGCTAAGAAAAAGGTAGTTTTTCCTAATCTAATATGGATGGCAAAAAAATCTTGATTCTTAGGTCCGGAAGTTTGGTTTTGTGTGGGGAATGTGTTAGGCACCCCACAACGCCTATCCAAGGATAGTCATTTGTTTTGATAAAACCTTAATTTTTCGAAATTGGTAGTAAAAACATGATTTTTGCATTGGCTTTCGGGGCTTTGCATGCATAGGGGCTTTGAGGTTTTGGCTTTTGAAAGGATGTGGTCCCAATCTATGTTTTCCTAAGGCATTTGACCAAAGTGCTAGATTTCCACTGCGAAAATCTGGCGAGAAGTCACCTTACTTTCGCGATGGAAATTAGGCATTGCTAGCCTTAAGTGACACAGATCGTGACAATCGCACCGGAAAGGGGCAAGCAAGTATATATATACATGCATTATGCATAATACTAGCACACAGAGTAGGAAAGTAAATGCCTACATCCTTATAGCATGGCCCAAAATAGAAGTGTAAGAAAATAAACAGGGGTCGCCATACTCTAGAGATGAGGACGAACGGTACACAGTATGGTATACCTAATATAGACCATCTAAGGGAGAAAGAGAAGAGGAAGGAGGGGGGTTATAAAAGAGTACATAACCAAAGGGGAAAAGCTAAACTCCTAAACCTATTGATTGTAGCCACTCGGCTTATATCGACATGCTTGCGCCCGCGCCCTCTTTGCTTGCACCTGGGAGACTGTGCCCTAGCTTCATTCGTCCTCGCTCCATATGTGTGTATGCAAAGGCAAAGACAAGAAACTAGTAGACAAGCAAGGGAAGGAAAGGATGTAAAGAGCAAATGAAAAGGCATAAAATGGATAAACATAATAAACATGGCAAGCATAGAATGTGATAGGAGATAGGGCAAACAAGATGCACAAATGAACAAGAAAGTAAACAAACAAACAAACAAAATGTGGTGTCCGCTAGGGACAAATGTATATTTGGATTGGATGTCCATAGCTTTATTGTGTTGAAGTATGGATGACACATTAGCAAGCAAGACTCATGCATGGACATGTAAACAAGCGTGTAAAGATGCAAAGAAAGCCAACGGGTGGTGCAAATAAGCATGATAAGCATAGCATTGCACGGAGTGGGAAAAGGGAAGGGTATGCACAAAGCAACAGGCATCACGACGATGCATCCCAAGTGGTTACATCCAAACAAGACCTCATAGGTGTCAAATGTAACCACACAACCACGAACACGCAAAAGGTGTCATACATGGCAAAGCTTAGAACAAGAGAGGCTAACACAAGCATAAAGCATAGAGCATAGAAGCAAGCAAGCATAGACATGCAAAATGGGTGATCCAAACCCTTTGATATGAGCCAAGGTGTATGGACGATGACAAAGACCATGGGGTCTGGATTAGGTCCGAACCATTAGGCCAAAATGCAAGAAAGAAAGATAAAGCGACAAAAGGGCTACAATAGCACATGGCATGACAAACATAGTCTAGGCCTAGGCACACAAACATGGCATAGAGAGCACAAGCACATGGAAGATGGCATAAAGAATATAGAACATAGATCCAAGCACACAAACATGTGAACACATAGATCTAGGCATATAAGCATGTATGGATGCGGATCTAAACATAAAACATGGAAAAAAGTGTACGAACACATAGATCTGAGCAAAGCATAACCATAGACATGACATCTAGCATGTGAGCACATAACCCTAACATCAATGCAGAGCAAAGAGAGGAACAAAACAAAGGAAACATGGCATAAAACCCAAGGCATGTAGATCTAAACTTATAAGCATGTAGAAACATAGATCTAAGCATAAAACATGGCAACAAGCACATAAACACATTTATCTAAGCAAGGAACATACATAAATCAAGAAACATGCTAAAGAAAGCAATAAATCATGTTATTATGGGAAAAAGAGCAAGAACATGCTAGGAAAAATATTTAGAAGGTTAAGGGTGTGGATGATAGCTAAAAAAAAGCTACATCCACAACAACCCTTAGATAGATCTTCATCTTCAGTTTCTAAAAAGGTATGGAACTCAAAAATCCAATGGTCGGATCAAAAGTTATGGCTCTCGGAAGTTTTCGGTGTGTCAATCGACGCGTCATCCCAGTTTTCATGATATCTCAGCCGTTCTAACTCTGATTTCAACCCATGAATAGTTGTTGGAACAAGAATTGGCTAATCTTCGCAATGGCATAGGTTTCAACCCGTTTTGACAGCCGAATCAAAATTAGGGTTTTTGGGGCCCACTAAAGTTAACTCCGGGTCAAAGTTGCTAAAAATCTCCGAGGAGCTCGGGTTTGATATAAAACCATGAAAAATGTTGTTTTGTAAGGATTTTAACCTTATTTGACCTTTGGTCAACCCATGTTTGACTAGGGGTATTTTGGTCATTTTGGCCAAAAAATGCACTTTGAGCGCCGATGTCCGAACGAGTTGTGCCACGCCATTATATATTTTCTCGTGATACCATGGAGAGTAAATGATATTTTTGGGTTTTTCAGGGTCCGACATGCAAATCAAGGGTGGACAAAATAGAGTATCAATAGTGTCAAACAAAGCAAGAGTGCATAAGTGTTTCATATTATGAAGATTTGAGACATGAGAAAATCAAATACACTCACACACAATCATAACTATTTGATGGGGACTATCACCTTCGAGGTACATCCTATAACTCTCACATCTTTTCGAAACACGCTTGCAACCATATTAAAAGCATTTTGATTCTTTTTGCTTTTATTTTTTTTTTTGCATATTTTTCTTTTAAGCATAGCATGCATGAGCATATAAGAGAGAAAAGAAATACCCAATTATGTAAGCCAAAACATCACAATTTTGCTATGTCGAAGCATACAGATGTTATACATGATTGGCGGGCTTTAATGGTGAGATGGTTATTTATGCCTTTCTCTTAGGATTTTCTAGTCCTTCCCATCAAAAAGAGTGATATGAGTATGAGATATAAGAGATAACTTAATCTTACTCATCACAAACACAAGCCATAAAGCTCACTTGCTTAGTTGTGCATAGAAATGCTCATCTAATCTACAAGAGATACAAAGTTTAGAAACTTCGTTTCAATGGCCATCAAAGGTACACAAGTACCAACATACACAAACACACACTGTTTTTGTATTTGTTTTTTAATTTTTCTCTTTAGTGGTGAGATGGTTATTTATGCACTTCTCTTAGGATTTTCTAGTTATTCCCATCAAAAAGAGTGATATGAGTATGAGATATAAGAGATAACTTAATCTTACTCATCATAAACACAAGCCATAAAGCTCACTTGCTTAGTTGTGCATAAAAATGCTCATCTAAGCTACAAGAGATACAAAGTTTAGAAACTTCGTTTCAATGGCCATCAAAGGTACACAAGTACCAACATACACAAACACACACTGTTTTTGTATTTGTTTTTTAATTTTTCTCTTTTTATTTTGAAAAACAAACAAAATAAAGACTAAACAACCAAACAAAAACAGACAAACAACATGAAAGCATGAAAGAAAGATGCAAATGCATGAAAGCGTAATTCCAAAAGCAGATAAGAAATCAAGCAAAAAGTGTCCTACTTTAAATAGAAAGAATTAAAGAAGAGGACAACTGAAAAGATAATTAAGTCTTAGGCCTTTCTCACCCACACAGCACGAGTCTTTGGCCATGAAGATGAAAAGGCACATGTTCTAGTATGTCTACTAAAGGACATAAAAGAATTAGAATTCTTTTGAAATTGAGTCAAAAAACTCAAGACTTTTAATAACTCTCCAAACAAAGGTGTAATTCCTTGAGAGGAAACCTATGACCGTTTGGGCATTTGCAAAAACACCACAATGGTAACAAACATGAGCAGTTTTAGGACTACTAGACTTCCTAGAATGAGGTCTAACAAAAGATTTAAAATTAGATAACTCAGTTATGGATTTCATACCTTTATCACATTTCTCAAATTAGGGCACAAAGATAGTCTTTGATCCAGAAGCCATGGAAGAGGAGGGACCGGAGGAGTCAACATATCTTAAGCCAGCCTTATCAAAATTAGGCTTTTGAGCATTCAAGACCTCATCAAGCTTTGCACTAGACATCCTCTTTATTTGAGTTCTAGCTTGACTAAGCTTTACCTCAAGATTCTTGACCTTCTTATCTAGTAAGGTGTTCTCCACAACAAAAGTCTCAACCAACCTTGTAGTCTCATCTAATTTGACTAATAGATCAGTTTTTTCAGTTTTTACCCCATTAAGCTCTTTTCTACAAAGATGTAAAGCCTTTTTAGATTTTATAAACTCAGTGCATAGCTTATCATAGGCTTCTTGAAGGTTCAGCTTCTTAGGTACTTCATCATCAAAAGAATCCTTATTGTCATTAGCACTCTCCATAATCACCTTATCGGTTGTGGTAGCAAAAGCCATAAAGTGACCACATTCATCCATATACTAATCAGAAGAGTCATTCTCAATATCACTTAAGGTAGCAACCAACCCTTTATCATTTAACTTCTTGGTCTTTTCCTTCATAAGGTAGTTTGGGCACTCTATCCTCATATGACCATAACCTTTACATTCATGGCACTGGATAAGGGGTTTCTCACTTTTACCCTTCTTAGAGGATTTAGATTTCCTAGGAGGTTTGTCCTTATCCTTTTTCCTATATTGAAGAAGCCTGATAATCTCATTAGTATGAAGGTTAGGTCCTCATCCTTATCATCATCTTCATCTTCATCTTCGCTTTCATCTTCATCTTCAGAGTCATCAATCTCTTCCTCTATACCCTTAAGAGCCAACTTTCTACTATTTCCACATTTTCCCATTAAACCTAATCCCATCTCATAGGTTTGAAGTTTCCCTACAAGCTCAATTAAAGGAATTTGATCAATGTCCTTCACTTCTTCAATGGTAGTTATCTTGGCATGGAATCTTTCAGGTAAGGACCTAAGGATTTTCCTTACAATTTTGGATTCTGTTATAGATTCTCCAAAGTTAAAGGCAGAATTCACAATACCCTTAAGTTTAGCATAGAACTCATCAAAGGTCTCATCCTCCTCCATCCTTATTTCTTCAAAACTAATAGTGAGTCTTTGAAGCTTCACAGTCTTTATTGCCTTGGTAACTTCATAGGTGGTCTCAAGAATGGTCCATTTTTCCTTGGCAACTTCCGTGGATGATATTTTCTTGAATTACTCATTGGTCACCCCACTAAACAAAGCATTGAAGGCCGTACTATTGAAATTTGCCACTTTGATTTTTGCTTCATCCCAATCCATCGGCGCTTCCTTTGGCTTAATCCAGCTAACTTCAACAGCTTGCCATACTTTTTCACATATAGCCTGCAAAAAAACTTTCATATGAACTTACCAATACGCATAATTAGTGCCATCAAATAAAGGAGGAATCAAAAGAGATTGTCCACGATCCATGACAACAGGGGTCAAGGATCACACTTAGGAAATTAATCCAATTAGAGTGAACTTGCTCTAATACCACTTGTTGGGAAATTTAGACTCCGGTTGATAGAATTAACAAGTTTTAAACCCAAGTTGTTAATTAGATTTATTATGAATAAATCTTGTTAAAACAAACAGACATCAATATCATAAGATATGATGATCCAGGAAACCAATGAAACAAACTAGTTTCACAGTAAAAAACCTTTTTGGGGGGGGGGGGGGGAACCTTCCCGAAAAGCAATTCACTATAGTAAAGAGAAGTTCAAGATCTAGTACAAAACCTTTGTCCCTAGATTCTACAATCCCCGTAAATGAACTTATAGTAGAAACCTTTTACCGATTCAGAACCTCTGAACTCTTCAATATATGAATGCCACCCTTTTGCATGGATCCCAGTACGTAACTAACTCCTAGCAATCTTGAATAAGGTTGTTGGCTGCAGAAATCTTCACTTCATCAATAATGAAGACACATGAAGCTCCTTGGTTACAAAACCCTTTAGCGCAAAGACATAGTAGCTTCTTTCAGAGAGAACAAGGCACTAGGTCGCTTTCTGTATGTGTTCTCCATGTATAACGACCTTTAAAATAAGACTTATATATGTCTAGGGTTGTGAGAAAAGAAACCCTACACATACATGTCAGCAGGGCCAAAAATTAGATCTAGAAATTCTGATTTCATAGATCTCGATAGTTTCAGCTACTATCAAGCTTTTGTCGAGCTTTGTTCTTAAATCTCGATAGATACTGTTTCTGTCGAGGTATCTGTTGAGCTTTAATGAACGAATTTTCTTCACTTGTTTCTTGGTCTAATCTTCATGGCTTTAATACTTGACTTGAACTCCTGTTTCTTGAAGTAATAAACTCATCCTAGATTTACCCAATTACAAGTAAAGTGCATTTTGTTAAAAGATTAATCAATTACATAAAATATGTCCTTAACAAAGTTGGATTTAGCATTTGAAAGTAATGGAAGAATGGGGATAGATTTAGTGGAGTAATATCAAGTAGAAGATTTTTTTGTTCTAAGGAAGGTTAAAGAAAAAAAATACAAGTGAGTGTGTTGATACTATATTTTGCTTGGTCCCAATTCGCGCATCAAAATAAAGACCAAAAAAACCAAAAAAATTAGAAAAATGTGGAAAACCATGAATTTCAAACCCAAAAAGGGAAAAATAAATACAACATGTTTGAATGGTTAATTAAAAAGTCGCAACATTTGAAAAAAATGATTTTACTGAAAATTTGGCAAAAACCCTAATCGGGTATGGTAAAAAAGTTTACTTTTTGATCGGATTGTTGGATCATGTTGAATTTGAAACTATCTTGTAGGACCCTTTGAAATGATAGTTTATGGGCAAAAATCGAAGTTAAAACTGATGAGATATCAAAAAAATTCTGAAACCCTAGTAAAATCTTCACTGTATTTTTCAAGAAAACTAACGGTTTTCGACCCAACTTCGCGTAACAAGCTATACAAATTGGGTAAGAACTAGAAAAAAAGGGGATGGACTTTCTTGAAGAACAAGGTCTTAGCTAATTTTCACCAAAAGAGTTTGACAATATCAGCTCCAGATTAAGAGATATGAATTTTTCAAGGGAAGATGTTCATAATTTTTCAGCTTTGTGTCACCTCCCTTTTGAGCAAAATATCTCAAAGACCGTAGCTCCAAATCGAACGAGGCCAGGACCATTGGAAACTAGACATACATAGCTTTCCATTCATATAAAATTTGAAGAAAATGGAGCTCTTAAATGCCTCCAAACAGCCATGCAAAGATCGGGTCAAAAGTTAGAAAAAGACGAAAAGTGCTGACGAGGCGCTAACGAGGTTGATAAGGATGGAGCTAGCATTGGTGTTCCAGGGTAAACCAATGCTACCCATCACTTTTAAGGGGTGGCTAGCACTCTGTACAACGGTACACTAATGCTAGCCTCTTATTCCTTCATTTTTGCTATAAATAACCCCTCCCCCCCCCCCCCCCCAAAAAAAATTATTGCAAAAATCATTAAGAAATAGATGAAAAAGTGAGGTAGAAAATTTGTCTAGGATTTGTGAGAAAAAAAGAGAAAAGTCAGAAAAAAAAAAAAAAAAAAAAAAAACTCTCTCTCTCTCTCTTTAGGAAACGCTATACAAAAAGCTTTCTTCCTTTCTCCTTTGTTGTAATCTTTTGTGGGTAAGGTTTTGGGATGAGTTTAGTTCTTTAATAACTAAACTCATCCTTCCCTTTTACTTTTGTAATCATCTCTCAATATATAAAAATTCTTTATTTCCTTCACTTTGTTGGTAAATGGTTGTTTCATCTTACTTGTTGTATACTTTATGTTTGCATCTAACCCTTTATTTTCATTGCTTTTAATATCAATGTTATATATTATATTTGTGTTGTTCATCCTAGATGGGTATTGGACCATCATCCTAGGCCATGACTGGGAAGTATCCTTAGGGGGAAGAAATCCCATACCACCTAGGCATCTAGGATTTTATTTGCCTTTACATTAATTGCAATCCCTTTTATTTTCTTGCAATCCCTTTTACTTTCTTGCACATCCTCATCCCCTTTTACTTTCCTTGCTCTTATATATATGTGTGTGTATGTATATATATATATATATATATATTATCTAGACACTAAAAAAAATTTCTATCATCCTCTTTAAATGGTGTTTAAACTCCCATTTGGGCACAATATGGGTATGTGTCCCAAGAGTGGTGATGGCATAAGAACTCCCACTTTTTTGTGTTGAAGGATCCATAAAGGCTTGAAGGGGGATTAGACTCTATTTTAGGAGACAATAAATAAATAAATAAACAATTTTAATGAACTTTACAATATTTCAAGTCTTTACATTTTAAGTCATTTATATTTCAAGCCATTTACATTCCAAGCTTTTATAATTCAAGCTTTTACAATTCAAGTCTTTATTTTTCTTGCAACTTAAATTTCAAGTCTTTACATGTCAAGTTCTTTACTTTTCAAGCTTTATTTTATGGACTCTATCTTGTTGTTGTCTCTTTATCTTTTCCTTGTTGATAATGTGCCATAAAGAAAATGCTTGAGTATACATCTCCTCTACACCTCTATTCTATTTTTTTTTTTTCAAAACAAAAAACTCTTTCCACCCCTTCTAAAAATAAAGTCTTTTTCAAAAAGGGTTTTTTTTTTTTTTTTAATAGAAAATGTCTTTTGTCTTTTAACAAGTTTTCAAAATAAAATATTTTCTTTATGTTTCTCCCTACTCCAAAAAAAAAAAAAAAGAGAGTTTCGAAAAAAAAAAATCTATTTTAAAGGGAAACCGAAACCCTAAAAATAATGATACATTTGTTTTCAAAAAAAAATTTTAAGTGCTTTCAAAAATGTTTTTCTTCAAATCCTTTTTCAAAAGTACTTTTAAAATAATAACTTTTTTAGGGGGAACCTGAAATTTGGAAACAAAAAAAAAAGTTTTTCAAAACTCTTTTTAAAATTTTTTCCTAATTAAAAATTTTGTTTTATAAAGTAGAAAAAATTTGTTTTCGAAACTGTTTTTCTGCACTACAAAAACTGTTTTCTACACTGTATAAAAACTGTTTTCTGCTGTATAAAAAACTGTTTTCTGCACTGTATAAAAATTGTTTTCTGTACTGTATTAAAAAAAAATTAAGAAAATATTTTTTTTTCAAATGGAAATAAAATCTGTTTATTTAAGGAGGGCTGAAACTTTAAAATAAATTAAAAAAAAAAGTGTTTTCAAATTTGTTTTAAAAATGCTCTCCAAAGTGTTTTCAAAAATGTTCTCTCTCTCTCTCTCTCTCTAAAAAATGATGTTTTTGAAGTGTATCTTTTCATGAGCCTATTATTATTATTATTATTATTTTTTTTTTTTAAGTTCTTGTCTAAAATGATAACAGTAACATTATAAGCCCTTCTTTTTAAGTCTTTTTCTTAGAATAGTGGTAGATTGTAGATTTGTGTTCAAGACTTACTCTCTTGAGTCTTTGAACCTCCCATAAGCATACTGTGAGAGACTGGAAATTTTCCCTTATAGGTGCTCTCAAATCAAAGGAGAAAGTGTTAGCACCTCCCCTTTGGGGTTATGTGGAATCGCCACTTATTTTTATATTACAAAAAATAAGAAAAACTATAAACGAGTATAAAATATCGTAATAATAAAAATCCTCATTAACTTGAATGAATTACAATTCGATAAAAAGAACTATACATAGCTTTGTTTCCTATCTTACATTCTAGTAGAAAAAAAGGTTACAAGGCTTTGTTTCCTAGTTACAGTTGATCAAAAGAAAAGACAAGGTACTATTCTACGAACCAAAATTTGTGGTTTAGGGGCTAGCTTACAGAATGAAAAGGTGTTAGGCATCCATTCTGCCTAAACAGAGTTCGATCTTCATGAGTCTGATCTCAAAAATATTAACTTCCTTCCATGAGGCCATGGAAACATATAGATTGACGTGACGCAACTTGTTCGGGCATCAGAGCACTCAAAGAGCTATTTTAGGTCAAATTGACTAAAATGCCCTTGGTTAACCCTAGGTTGACTGAAAGTCAAAACTAGTCAAAATCTTCCCAAAACCAGAGTTTTCATGTTTTTACATCAAACCAAAAGCCACTTGGTGATTTTCATCAAGTTTGACCAAATTTGACCCAAGATTGGCTTTTGAGGGCCCTGAAAACCCTAATTTTGATCCGACCATCGGAACGAGATTAGTGTCATCGTGAATATTATTGAATTCCTTTTCTAATGACTATTCATGGGTCAAAATTGGGTTTAAAACGATGGAGATATCTTGAAAATCGTGTAAAGCACGTTAGCTCACTTCCCGTGGCCATAACTTTTGATTCAACTGTTGGATTTTCAAGTTCTTTAGTGTTCCAAAAACTACACATCCAGGCCTTTCTAGAGAGACCAAGATCAACCCAATCCATGCTTGGGAAAGGCTTCATCAAGCCATTCCAAGTTGGCGGCTTCAAAGTGGTCGCTAGAGCTTGGCCAGCGGCCACTAAGTAGCTGCCTGAGCTGAAAAGTCACTTTTCAATATAAATACCCCTAGAGCCCCCTCAAATTAAAAAAAGAAAAAAAGAAAAAAAAAGGGCTATTTGATGCATTTTTTAGGGCAGATTCTCTCTCTTTTCCTCTTTAAATTCTCTCTCAAGTACATCAAAAAACCTTTGATTTCTCTCTTCTTTCAGCAATCAGGAGGTAGTGTTCTTACACTCATTTCCCTTTCCTTGGTCTTAGGACCTTGGATTTGAGGTTTAAAGGGTGTAGATGTAGCTTTTTAACTACAATCTACACCATTTGCTTTATCTTTGTTCATATAATGTCTATTTGCTTTCCATAGTATATCTTTGTTTTAGCTTACTTGCTAGCATGTTTTATAGCCTTTTTTAGCATGTCTCCTTGCTTTTTGCCATGTTTTACCACTTTGATGTTGTTGGCCTTGCCTTTTTGGGCTAGGATATGCCTAAATTTTGTGTTTGTACTTAGATCCATGTCCTTAGGTGCTTTTTGCCATGTTCACGCTTAGTTATATTTGTTTATGTGCTCCTTGCCATGTTTAAGCCTAGATCTACTTGTTTATGTGCTCTGTAGCATGTTTATGCTTAGATTTACTTGTTTATGTTCTCCTTGCCATGTTTATGCTTAGATCTATATCTTTGTGTGCTCCTTGCCATGTTCATGTGTCTAGATCTACATGTTGGTTGCTATGCAATGTGCTTATAAAGCATTTTTACCTTTTTTTTTAATCTCCTATTTCTTGTGTTTTGGCCCTTTAGGTAGGGTGTAGATCTAGATCCTGTGGTCTAAGTCTACATCCCTACACCTAGGCCTATATCAAAGGGTTTGGATCATTTCTTTTATGCATGTCTACGTTTGTTTGCTTCTATGCTTTATCTCCATGTTTGCCTATCTAGATCTAAGCTTTGCCATGCTTTGTGCTCTTCGAGGGCTTGTGCTTGTCAGTCTTTGAGGCCACTTGCTATGTGTGGTTGCATTTGTCCCTTTTATGAGTTGTTTAGGGGTGTAACCACATGTGAGGCACACCTCCGTGGTGTCGGTGTGCTTGATACACATCTTTCTCTGCTCTATGCAATGTTGTTATGCTTGTCTTGCTTGCTTTGTGCCACCCGTTTGGCTTTCTTTTTTTCTTTGCATCTTTGCATGCTTGTCTACATGTTCATGCATGAGTTTGTATGTCATCCACATTCCAATCCAATGGAACTATGGACACCCAATCCAAACCTACATTTGTCCTCCTAGGACACCCTTTTTTGTTTGATAACATGTTTGTTTGCCCCCGTTTGGCTCTCTTTCTTTGATAGCTTTTCTTTTAGCATGCGTTCTTTATGCTTGTTTCTTTGCTTGTCTGCTGGCTTGTTTCTTTTGTTATTGCATGTACATGCATGGAGTATGGACACTTGGAGCAAGGGTGTGACCTCGTAAGTGCAAGCAAAAGGGGCAAGGATGCAAGCAAGAAGACGCAAGCCCACAAAGAGCAATGTTCAGTAGATTAAGAGGCTTAGCCTCCCTAAATGGTTATATATTTCTCCCTCTCTCTTAGCCTTTTCTCTAGAGCATGTATTAGTGTTCCCTTTCTCCTTGTACCCTTTATATTTCTTGCTCCTTGCTTGGGTCGTGTTCTCTGGTTATGGCAATGTCTATTTTACATTTCCTGTACCTTGCTGGGCCATACCCTTGGGACGTTGGCAATGTTTGTTTATCTTTCCTACTTTGTGTGATAGCATTATGCATGATGTATGTGTATATATATATATATATGTGTGTGTGTGTGTGTGCCTCTGTGTATGTGGTTGATTGTGCACTTTGAATGATGGACTCTCATGGCTACGTGAGCAACCATCTCTAGCCATGAGTGCTCTTGACCTTGTGACATGAGTATGTGCTCAAGGCATTTGCTGTAGGTGCATATTCATGTCATACTGTGTGCATAGTCATTGTGGTGTGACCATCCCTATCCATGTCACCAAGTGACATCGGTTTCCCTGTGTATGTGACACATATCAACATTTTAAATGCTTTGAGGGGCTCCAGCTCGTCCTAGCATGAGCATGTTGGCACACGCCTTATACACAAGCACAAAACCCTACCTACGCGCCATAACTCACCAAACATAAAACTCTACCGGATTTTTGCAGTGAAAATAGGGCATCCCTATTGTTGTATTCTCATAGTAAAAGCTTGGTGAGAATAGCATTTTGAGTACTATAACGCAACTGAGGTGAAGCGTTGTCGGATTTCCACCACGAAAATAAGGCAAAATGCTGCCAAATTTTCGCCGTGGAAATTTGGCAACGATTCCAAACACACTAAGGGAAGCATCGATGGAGACCACACCCATTTTGAATCAAAACCTCAAAGCCCAATTTTCTTATAGCCCCGAAAGCTATTGCCAATAGCTCATTTTCAATTGCCAATGTCCTTAAATTAAGATTTTTCCAAAACAAAGGACTATCTATGGATAGGCGTTGTGGGGTGCCTAATATCTTCCTTACACGTAACAAGACTTCTGAACTCAAGGATCAAGATTTTTTACCCAACCATATTAGATTTGGAAAAATGACATTTTTCTTAACCTAGGATCAGTAATAAAATTAAATAGAGTCAGGTGACCAATTGTTGGAAAAACATGGTTTGTATCGCATACAAAATACACGTAGTGGAAAATTAACGAATCTACTTCATTCGCATTTGATAACCTGTACTATATAAATTTCAGAATTTAAGAACAAGAGAGCATACCTTGGTGCGGTGAAATTCAAAACCAATGATTAGAAGTACTTGGGAGCACTTTTAATCTTCACTCCAATTCCACTTAAGCCCAAGAAGTGTGGTCTCTCAATCAGTTTATATGTATGTGTTCAAGGGAGAATAAGAGAGTGGCTTACACTCACATACATACCATTTCATTCAATACAAAATTATGTATGTTTCTCTCCTTATATATAACTGATTATCTAATTGGGCTAGCCTTTTGGGTCATTCCAATTGGGCTTTAGCATGTGGCCAATGGCTTGGAGTGGGACCAAAAAGAACAAATAAGACACTAGCTCCAATGGGTTTTGGGCCTTTCTGCCAACTCTTGATAAGCCTAAAATTATCATTAATTATATTTAGTACCACTATATAAATATAATTGCACTCTAGATCTTATTAATAAATTATATCCCAAGACTTTATTATACATTCAACTCCTTCATTAAAATATTCGTAGTAATACAGAGTCATGATTGTTGACTGTCATTTTGAAGATTACCACATCTTAATCCTTGATTACCCAGTTTAATCCTTTAAGTTATTCATCGTATATTTATGAAATCCAATTTCATAAATATATACTTTAGTAATTCCTTATTAAACTGGTTAGGCCTAACCCTCTGATATATCAAAGCAACCGACACTTCATGATCAAGTTCATTATTCTCTCAGGATTGAGAGTTCATATAAATAAAAGTCTTGAGTTTTATTATTTATTTGACAGTCGTTAGTAGAATAATAAATCTCATAGCAGTCTAGTACAATATGTCTTAACACTTAAAACATATCAACTAGAAATCTCCACTTCCATGATCAAGACAAATAATCTTAGTTGATATGTTATAGTCTTCAAAAATGAAGTGCCTAATTTCATCACCGAGTATGAACTAAAATTCTGAGTTTGTAAAAAACTTGATTTATATCTTCTGTGACTAAATCACATACTATGCATCTCATGGACTATATGATAATGTCCAAATATTCATGCTACAATGATTTTAGATAAAAATAAAACAACGTTATTAATCACAACATAATGTCATACATAGCATCACACAATAGGATTTAAAGAACACATATCCTAACAATCTCCCACTTGCGCTAAAGACTATTGTGCACTAATCTAACTCCCATTCCCTCCAAATGTGACTCAAAGGTCCTTTGGGGTAAGGCTTTGGTAAAGGGATTTTGTAAATTATTTGCACTATCAATCTTTGCTACTACTACATCTCCTCGAGCAACAATGTCTAGAATGATGTAGTACTTTCTTTCAATATGCTTTCCTTTCTTGTGATTCCTTGGATCCTTGGATTGTGCAACCGTTCCACTATTATTGCAAAACAATGTGATAGGAACTTGCTCGATTCTCACAACACCAAGATCATAAAGGAATTTCTTGATCCAAACAGCTTCCTTTGCCGCTTCACAAGCAGCAACATGTTCGACTTCCATGGTGGAGTTAGCAATAAAAGATTGCTTAACACTCCTCCAACTTATGGCTCCACCTTCCAAGGTGAACACACAAAGTGGACTTTCTGAAATCAAGATCTGATTGAAAATCTGAATTTGTATAACCAATGGGAATCAAATCCTTACTATGGTAAACAAGCATAAAATCTCTTGTTCTCCTTAGTTACTAAAGAATATGCTTTACAGCTTGCCAATGTCTAAGTCCTAGATTTGATTGATATCAGCTGTCTATGCCATTTGAATAACAGATATCTAGTCTAGTACAAAGCATGGCATACATGAGACTTCCCACTGCAGAAGCTAGGGAATTTGTCTCATCATATTTTCATCCTCAGAGTCTTAGGCCTTTGGTCATCAGACAGAGGAACTCCATGTCTGAAAGGCAGCAATCCTTTCTTGGAGTTTTGCATGCTAAACTGTTCTAGAACCTTATCTATATATCTAGCTTATGATAAGCCTAACATTCTATTCTTACGATCTCACCAAAGCTTGATCCCTAGAATAAAGTTCGCTTTGCCGAAGTCCTTCATATCAAATTGGTTTGACAACCAAATATTTACCGATGACATTACCCCTACATCATTTCTAATGAGTAGAATGTCATCAACATAAAGCACTAGGAACATTACTACTTTATCTTGATGTCTTTTGTACACATGGCTCATCTAGATTTTTTTCAAAACCAAATGACTTGATTGCTTAATCAAATCTGATGTTCCATGATCTAGATGCTTGCTTAAGTCCATAAATGGATCTTTTCAACTTGCATACCATATGCTCTTGGTTCTTTGCTATGAAACCTTTTGGTTGCATTATATAGATTTCTTCTTCAAGATTGCCATTAAGAAATGCAGCCTTGACATCCATTTGCCAAATCTCATAATCATAATGAGCAGCAATGGATAAGAGAATTCTGATAGATTTAAGCATTACTACTGGTGAAAAGGTTTCTTCATAATCAATACTTTCTTTTTGTGTATACCCTTTCGTCACTAGCCTTGCTTTAAAGGTTTCAACCTTTCCATCTATCCCTCTCTTCCTCTTGTAAATCCATTTGCAACTAACAGGTTTAATACCATCAGGCGCCTTTACAATATCCCAAACTTAATTGGAATAAGTGTAAGGATCAGATTCAACCTCTTCTGAGATAGCTTCATAAGTTTCTCCCAGACCTATAAATCTTACAGGCGGCCTTATAATCCTCCCACTACGACAAGACTCTTGTGTACTAGTCATCTTATGAGTAGAATCTTGTGGTGTATCTAATATAACCACATCATCCCTAATTTCATCCATTGGTTGTTCAATTATAGGTTCATCTATTTCAACCAAGACAACTTTACTTCTAGGATTAAAATTATTCACATAATCATCTTCCAAAAATTTGGCATTGGTGCTAACAAACATTTTGTTATCTTTATGATTATAGAATAAATAACCCCTAGTTTCCTTTGAATACCCTAAAAACATGTATACTTCTGTTTTTGCTTCCAACTTATCAGACTTCCTTTTCAACACATGTGCTGGACATCCCCAAATGTGGAGGTATTTCATACTAGGCTTGTGCCCACTCCACAATTCTTTAGGTGTCTTAGGAACTAATTTTGGTGGAACTAAATTTAAAATATGCATTGCAGTTTTTAGTGCATATCCCTAAAAGGAAATTGGTAAAGTTGAATAACTCATCATGGACCTAACCATTTCTAAAAGAGTCATGTTCCTACTCTCTACTACACCATTTTGTTGAGGAGTTCTAGGTGTAGTCAATTGGGATACAATCCCATTTTGAGTTAAGTAATCCTTGAAATCCCCAAGAAGGTATTTGCCACCTCAATAAGATCGAATGGCCTTTATGCGTTTACCTAATTGATTCTCAACTTCAGCCCTAAACTCTTTGAACTTTTCAAAGGCTTCGGACTTCCGTCTCATTAGGTACCCATAACCATATCTTGAGTAACCATCCGTAAAAGTGATGAAGTACTCATAACCTCCTTTTGCTTGGGTTGACATAGGACCACATACATCCGTATGAACTAATTCAAGCAACTCTTGGGCTTTTCTACCTTTTGCATTAAAAGGTATTTTGGTCATTTTGCCCTCCAAACAAGATTCACAAACTAGAAATTTATCAAAGTCCAATGGCTTTAAGAGTCCATCTTTGATCAGTCTTTGGATTATGTTTGAATTAATATAACCCAAACGCAAGTGCCAAAGATATACATCATTAGTAGAAGGAAATTTTCTCTTTAATGATTTTACATGAGAGTTATTATCTAATTCAGAATTGTATAATTTATGCTTATTAGGAGTTAAAATATAAAGACCATCAACAATATTGCCAGAACAGATAAACACTTTATCCTTTTTTATTACAACATTGTCTTTCAGGATAACACAATATCCATGTTTACCTAAATAAGTTGCAGAAATTAAATTTTTACGAACATTAGGTACTTACAAACAGTCTTTCAATATTAAAACTCTAGAACTAAAGCAAAAATTAAACACTCCAACAGCTACAACTGGAATTCTACTTCCATCAACCAAAGTAAGAAACAATTCCCCTTCATTAAACTTTCTGTTCTCTTGGAACCCTTGCAAAGTATTGCAGTTATGATTAGCATAACCTGAATCCACACTAGGAATTCGTGGGATTTTGTACTAAACATATTTTAAGAAGGGATGAACTTTTCATACCTTTTATTATTGGCAGCTTGGAATTTTGGACAATTCTTCTTCCAATGACCTTTCTCGCCACAATGGAAACACTTTCCTTTGGCGTAGTCCCTCTTCTTTCCCTTGTTGGCAACTCCTAAGGCAATTTGTTTACCATCTTGCTTGGTGAAGTCCTTCTTCTTCTTCTTTTTACCCTTGCCTTTCGACTTAGGTTAAGAAGAAGAAGCTTTAATCATATTAGCATCAACACTGGATGTACCAAGAATGCCTTTTGCAGCCACCAATTCATTCATTAATTCAGAAAATGTATAAATCTTTTTGTTTATGTTATAATTTAGTCTGAATTCCTTGAATGATTTCGGTAGTGACTAAAGTATCATATCCGCTTGGGATTCTCCATCAATATCGGCTCCTAAAACCTTTTGTGTATTCAAATGAGAGATCATCCTAAGACAATGCTCCCTTACTAAAGTACCTTAAGCCATTTTGGTATTATAAATCTACCTCATAGTTTCTTGCCTAGCAGAATGGCCTTACTTACCAACTACGAACTAAAATTCTGAGTTTACAATGAACTTGTGATTTATTTCTTTTGTGATTAAATCACATACTATGCATCTCATGGACTATATGATAATATCCAAATATTCATGTTACCATTATTTTAGATAATAATAAAACAACTTTATTAATTACAACATAATATCATACATAACATCATACAGTAGGATTTAAAGGGCATATATCCTAACACCAATCACACCTTAGAAAAAAACCCAATGATTGGTGGTGAAATCACTTACCCTTGGTAATTTCCTTAAAATTGACTCATGTTCCAAGGGCGCATGAGCGTCTTCGTGATGGGTAGTATTACCACTGCGAGGCATCGGCAAACTGGTAACTCTACCAGGGACACTTAGAGAGTTTAGCCGTTAGAGCTTTTGATAAGATCTTAATCTTTGGACATTGGCTTTCAAAAAACATTGAAATTGGCATTTGCCTCACTTTCCTTTTGAAAAATGCTTTTACTATATCCTAGTAAACTATTTTTAAAACTCAAAATTATTTTCCAAATATGTTTTTCAAATTGTTTTCCAAAAACCAACTTGAGGCATTTTTGTATGTGTGAAGCTTTCTTGCTTTCCTAAAGCATGCTTTACTGCTTTCCTTCACATATGCAAACCTAGGGTAGTATATTTTATTTCTACCACACCTTTATCTATTGTGCTTGGAAATCCTTTCCCCTTTCATTTCAAAATGCATGACATCACCCCTCATATTGGGTCAAACTCAGACTCAGCATTGAAGGCGAATGTTGGATGCGTACACCTTAGGTAGTTATTGGATGCCGAATTGTAGGCTTTTCTTGGGTCCATAGGTGGACAGGATTATGCCGAAAAGGCTCCCTTGATCCGCTTTATCCCATAACTTCTATGAAGGGAAGGATTAGATGATTGAGGTCCCTCTTAAGAGTAGGACCAATTTACCTGTTAAGTTGTGTCTCATATAGTTGGCCTAGACTAAGTCAAAACCCATGAGGATTAGGAAAAGCCAAAACGGAGTGAACATCCAATCCTAGGGCAAGATATCCTTTAAAGGATTGCTTTCAAAATAAGTCAAGGGAAAAGTGTCCATTTTTGTTTGTTTGTTTGTTTTTTTTTTTTTTTGTGTGTGTGTGTGTGCAGGTTTGCCTTTTTTTGAGTCAAAGAGTTGGGCTCTACTCCGGGTTTTATCTATCCTATTTACACAATATCTATGATTAACCCCTAGGGAAAAGCAACCCCGCTACTTGCACATTAGATCATACCTAATCCTTAAGGGTTTCAGACCTTGCAAGGGCATGCATGCATACACTAATGGCTCCGTCATGTAAACGTGTACAAATAAAATTTGTGGCAAGTAGCCAAAACTCCTCACCAAGCAAGGCATTGCCAAGAATCCAAGATCTTCTCTAAGAAGGCAAGGCCATCCAGAATGAAACCACTTCATTGTAAATTTGAATTTCCTTGTACTGGAAAAAGCTTGTTGTTGGAGCCATTGTATATAGCCCATGTTCTGGGGGCATTGGAAAAAGCCAAAGTTTTGTAAAAACATTGATTTCTATGTAAATGAAAAGAGAAGGGCCCATCCCACAATTTCAAGCATGATATGAAAGTTCCAGTTACTTGCCAAGCTTGTGCACTAATTCTGCATCACTATAAAAATTCACCATGATAAAAACCCGCTCAATGGTCCAAGCCAATATTTTCCCAAAAAAGAAAGGGATTTTTAATAAGCAAGAACCTAAACTAACTTCATGTTTGTTTTGTGTTTCCACATTGTCAAATTTTCAAATGTACCCTATTTCTTTTGCATCTGATTCTTTTCCTTTTCAGGATTATAAAAAAAAAAGATTGCTCAAAGTAAACAGTCCAAGTTACCATCACATCGTGATCCTATCATCACTAGGTCTCGTTTTAAAGAGATGTCTACTAGTGGTCCTTTCCTTCTTGAGGAAAATACTAATGAGATGGAGATGGCTCTCTTGAAAGAGTAGATGGTCGAAAT
This sequence comes from Quercus wislizeni, assembly GCA_023055345.1. NCBI lineage: Eukaryota > Viridiplantae > Streptophyta > Magnoliopsida > Fagales > Fagaceae > Quercus > Quercus wislizeni. The sequence goes on from JALGQJ010000002.1 coordinate 38,000,717, forward strand.
GATGCACATGATGCGAAAGCTAGTTGTAGGAGGGAACCAAGATTCATCTAGTCCCACTTTAGAGGGTTCTGCACCCCAGTCTGAAAATGAGACCCAACTACCACCAGATCCAAATCAAGGCCAAACCACACTGCCATTTGTCCTACAAGTGAGTGACCAAGAATTGAGTCCTCCTAAGGATAAAACCTTAGAGTCTAGTTATAGTTAGGTCAAAGGTCAGGTGGAGACCCTGACTGAGAAAAATTGTATCATAGAGGGCTCTGACACCCGAGGAAATGTCGATTTGGATAGCTTAACCAATTCCCCCTAGGTCATTATGCCTCCCAAGTTCAAGGCACCTGAGTTTGTCAAGTATGATGGCATTGGAGATTCTTACGCCCATCTACGCATGTTCTATAGAAAGATGGCACCCTATGGAGACAATCATCCTTTGCTCTGCCAAATTTTCCCTACTAGCTTGACTGGCCTTGTGGCCACATGGTATGTGAGATTGGAATAGACCTCTAGCTAGAGAGAGATGGCCAATGCATTCTTGGAGTATTACTGGTTTAATATTGAGATAACTCCTGATTGCACAGTTCTTCATAAGAAAGAAAAGAAGAGTGGGTAATCTTTCCTTGAATATGCCTAAAGGTGGCGCGAGTTAGCCGAATAAGTGCTTCCTCCCATGATGGAAGACAAAATTATCAAGTGGTTCATCAATAACCTTAAGCCTCCTTACTATGAGAAGATGATTAGTGCCCAAGTTACCCACTTCACAAGCCTGATTCTTATTAGGGAGCGTATTAATGAGGGTATTAGAAGCAAGAAAATAGTTGATCCTGAGGCTTTGAATTCTATGATAGAATGGCAAGTGAAAAAGGCAATCATTTGCAAAGGGAAGGAAGCTGATGTGCACATGATCGACAAAACACCTGAAGGACTAAGGGGTGTTGTTTATGCTTATACAGCCCTAAATGTGCAGCCTTATTAGCAACAGATTTAGCCAACCCAAGTACCTTATCGAGCATTCAATCAGAGGGGAAGGCCCGATCAACCCCGATATCCTAAGGCAAAGCCACAAAAATTCTCTTTATTACTCATGCCCATGGTAGAGCTTTATGCTTATCTATTGGAGATGAAGCTAATGACTCCGATATTTGCAAAACCCAGAGACGGTCCTCCTTTGCCCGGTTTTGACCCATCCAAGAAATGTAAGTACCATTTGGGGCCAAAAGGCACACCTTTGAAGAATATGTGCATTTGAGACATCAAATTCAAGATCTCATCGACAACAAGCTAGTACAGTTTGACAACATGGCCAGGCCGAATGTCATCACTAATCCCTTGCGTCCTCATCAGGAAAGGAATGTGAACGCTATCTCTACAGTGGAGGAGAGGATTCCAAATTTCTCATTCCCTTGGAAAACCACGTTGCGGGCTCTAGCCTACAAAAGTCACATTGTTCTAGAGAATATAAGAGCCCCAGGATTTGACTGGGAAGTCTGCTCATTCTGTGACAATGGGGACCAACATGCCCTATTTGATTGTAGAGTGCTCAGGGCACAAGTTTAGAGTTTAGCTAACCATGGCATTATTTGGATTGAAAAAGAGGTCGTACAGAGGAATGATTGCATGGTAGTTAGCCTATGCCCTCTAAGTACCCTAGCAGGAACTAGCCACAACGCTATGTCAATAGGATCAAGGAAAGACTAGGACGAGTACTTATAAGAGCGCCTTTGTAAAGTTCCTCTAAGGATGAGGATACCAGTTCCTTTAACTTTGGTCGTTATCAAAGAGATTATAGAATCACCTGTAGATTCAAGAGTGCCAGCTCCAAAGAAGGGACAAACCATGCCAGCCATTGAGGGCTTTGCTCCTTTAATCTTATCTTTGCCTGGGATTGTCGAGCCATCTCCAGGATTTTTCTAGAAGGAATCCCTATTGTCCTCGCTATTCGAGTTTTTGATCCTCTAATTCTGCCAAAACCTATCCAAGGAATCTTTAGGGCTCCTGGCCCAACAGCTTTAAAAGCTGCTTTGCCCAGTCTAGTCATCATCGATCCGAAGATGTTCTCCATAGAGCCAAATCTATAGACTTAAGAAGGCTTTGTCATCCATAGGCCGAAGCCCTTCCCTTATAAAGATAGTCATCATGTCCCATGGAAGTACGATGTGACTTTGATCTCCACTCAAACTAGAAAGGAAAAAGTTTTCACAAATATCTCTTTAGGCCTATCTAGGCTTACCAGGAGTGGTCGATCTTACACTCTTGAGGAACTAGAAAAGAGAAGGAAAGAGATTGGCAAGGGCATTGTAACACCCCGGCCCAAATCAAGGAAAAAAAAAAAGAAAGAGAAGGAGGAAGTCAGATTTTTTTTTTAAGGCCCACATGTACCCCTACCTAACCCATCCTCCCTTACCACATATCTCACAATTCTCTCTTTTCTCTCTTTGCCCGATCACTCTCATTCATGTTCTTCTTTTCTTTTTCATTTTCACTCAACACAATGCACATACACACACTCCTCTCCCCCACTCTCCCACCGGTACACTCCTCATCACCTCTACCATTTTTTCTGCAAGATCACCGGAAAACCCTCTAGAACATCAAACCTTCACATAAGTTATTTGAGGTAAAAGTTCTAATCTCTTTTGATGGGTATTATGTTCTTGTTTGAGATTATTTTACCCAAGCTTTAATAATGATGTTCATGAGATTTATGAGCTTCTTGGGTGATATTCTTGTAATTATGTATATGGGTTTTTGATTTGGTGGACTAATTTGATGAGTGGGTTTATGGTTTTACTAGTGGTGGCTAACTAAGGTTTATGTATGGTGAAAATTTAGGGGTTTTGAGGTATATCATATGAAATGAATTGTGAATATAATTTTTTTGGTTTATTTGGAGCTAGTTAAAGATTTAAATTGTTAGTTTTGAAGGATATTGTGATTTTGGTGTCATGGGTCTCTTGATGATGTTGTGAAAATCTTGTGGAAACTACTCATAAATTGTTGAGGTTTTGATGTTAGAGATAATACCTTGAATGATTCATGAGTATAATGGGAGTCTATGCCTTGTAATGAAATTGTTAAGAAACTTTGGGAGTATTTGTGAGGTTAAATGCTAGGCTTGCCTAATTAATTTCTTAGTTAGCAATTTCTAATTCATAGCTAGATGCAATGTCAAGCTTTATGCCTATTGTGATAAGTTTGCTTGATATTGTTTAGGTTGTAGCTAATCATATTTGGAGCTTGGAAAATTAGGCCTTTTTGTGGGTTGCAAGGTAAGTAGCTTTTTAATGGGATTTTTTGGAAAATAATCATGTTGCATAAATGTTGTTTTTGGGTCAAACACATTTTGGGAAATTATATATGGATCTATGTTTTCTTAAAAGCGTTGTGTTGTGACCCTATTATATATTATTATATATAAAAATGCATCATATTTGGTATTGCATTTGGGGAAATTCATGGATTGTTGACATGGAAAATATAAGCATCTTTGACTTAATCCTATGGTAAGGAATTCATGGACTTTATGGTATATTGGAAACTTAAAGGTGCTTATTTATCTTGTCTTGTATGTATTATTTGGGAAATATTGATGCAAAACATTTTTGACAAGGAATACTTTTGTGAATATTGTGGATATTTGGTTGTTGTAATACCTTATGAAACTACTTGGAAGTAAACTATGTATTTTGAATACATTGAACTTGTGAGCTTTTGATGTGGCTTTGCCCTTGTGCTATGATGTTGGTGATTGCCTTGTCTTAGTGACAACAAGCCAAGTTGGAGACTCACACTTTGTATGACACAGGTAAATCCATGAATGTGTGGGTGAGACCGCTGCTTATAGGGCCAAAAGACCACATGCAAAAGGGGTACTGTGCAACACGCCATTCCCTGTTGCCCAAGGGGGTAAGAGTTAAATCCTTGAGTGTGTGGGTGAGGCTAGGCAAGGCCAAGAGACCACATGCAAAAGAGGTACTACATGACGTGTTATCTCCTGCTGCCCATGGAAGGGATAGGTAAATCCTTGAGGGTGTGGGTGAGGCTTGGTAGGGCCAATATACCACATGCCAAAAGAGCTACATATCATGCTAGTGTGTTTGGGCTCTAACTTGTTTGAGGCGGTATGATGTTTGGGTGATATCTCCATCCTTGTTGGTCCTTGTTGCATCTTTGGTAAGGTTTTCTAGTTTTGAAATGGTATTGGAAATTTTAATGGCTCACAATGAATGGAATGTAGTTTCATAGTGATTTTTGGAAGCTTGATACTAAACTATTCCTATTGTTCCTGTCATGTGGTTAATGAAATTGTTTTTGCATAAATTAAATGGAAATTCCCAAATTATAACATGTTTTGTAAAATGTTCATTATCATGAAACTTTCATTTCCCCCACCCGCATTAATTATGCTGCTTACTGGGCTCTGTCTCATCCCATTATTTTATAAACATTTTAGAGTAGGTAAAATCTTTTGAGATAGCTTTTTGGTGGCTAATAGTACTTAGACTAACTACTGATGAAGGCTAAACTTTTGTGATGGAAATATTAGACGATGTACATCTTAGAGTAGGCTTGACTCATTCTTTTGTATATTATAGTTGCTGTGACTTTATTCCCACTGATGGGACAAGTTGATGATATGTAATTATTTATTCAAACCTCCATTCTTTTATGGCCAATGGTCCTTATAATTATTACTTAGAGCTCTGACTTATTTAGAGAGTATATTCAATGGAATTATTATGATTATTCTTGATGTTGGTACTTGATATGATTTATGTGGATTGGATTGTCAAAAAGGAAAAATCTATAGGTACTTTAAGATGTCTTTCTCATGCTTTGGACGCTTTGGGGTTTGGGGCATGACAGGCATGGTCAAGCTAGTTAGAATAGGGTCACCACTGAGGAAGCCGAGGAATTCTTCAAAACCATTCGAAAGGCCGATTATAGTGTGATTCAGCAGTTGAACAAATCTCCAACTTAGATTTCTATATTAGCCCTGTTATTATCTATTGAGGTCCACCATGGGGCTTTATAGAAGGTATTGAAGGAAACGCATGTTCCTACTAATATTAAAGACTCGTCCTTTAAGTGCATGATATCATTGGTGTTGGCCACCAACCAAGTCTCCTTTTCAGATAATGACTTGCCTCCAGAAAGAAAAGATCATACTTTGGCATTGCATATCATGGTCAAATGTGAATATATGATTATTGCAAGGGTACTAATCGAAAACAGATCAGCCCCGAATGTCTGCCCGATGGCCATTCTTTGAGTAGCTGAAAGTGGATTAGTCTCCTATTCGGCCTAGCACTATGATCATCAGAGCCTTTAACGGCACACGTCATGAAGTGCAAGGCAAAATTGAGCTAATGATTGAGATCGGCCCGAGATCCTTCATGGTTAACTTCCAAGTGATTAAAGTGGACTTTCCGTACAACATGCTTTTAGGGAGGCCTTCGTTGCATACAGTAGGTGTAGTCATGTCTACCCTCCATTGGAGACTCAAGTTCATCTTTGAGAATTAGTTGATCACCATTATGGCTGAAGAGCCCATGACTATCTTCCAAGAGACATCTATCCCCTACATCGATGCTAATGCTTTTCCAGAAGCGTCTTTCCATAACTTCGAGCTAGTTTCCATGATTCAAATTGCTTTAGAGCCTATGTCTAGTTGGCCTGCAGTAGTTTTGATGGCCGCAAATGAGATGCTCATGTTTGGGTACAAATTAGGCTAAGGCCTTGTAGCTGTAGGACGAGAGAGCCTTGATCTCATTGAACTCTCATATAACAAAGGAGGATTCAGTTTGGGGTATGAACCCACTAATGAAGAAATCTTTCAAGCATTAAGAAGAAAAAAAAAGGAAGTGTGCTACTTCGGGGATGTTTATTTCCCATATCAAGACCACTTTTCCGGCTTCGGCCGAGGTCATTATTCCATAACTTTTCAAGGAATTGGAATTCGAGGAGCTAGATCTAGCTTGCATTATTAAGCTTTGTCCCAAAGAGTTCTCTATGAATGCTATCATATCTTTTGAAGATGATTCAACTTCTACCATCCAACCAAGGATGCTAGGAGAGATGGTTGGCCTTTGGACCATCGAGCCTTGCTTTGTGGTTGCAACGGCTAAGTGAGGAGTATTCCATCATTGAGTGATTGGACCTCCTGATCACCTGAGAGGGATGGAATAGCATATTTAGTTTGTTTTGCATGCTTATGTCATTTCCTGCTTATTTTGTACTCCTTGTTCATTTCCCTAGTTTGTTTTCCCAAAAATAACAAAAAAGAGTATTTCCCTTTTATCATTATCAAGCATGAACTTTGTTCTCTCCCCTACCCATAATCCATTGATGAAATATTCAGTGTATTATTCAGGGAAATTCTTGAATCTTTCTTTATTTGCTTTCCTATGAATATGTGTGTACAAATTATCTTATGTTTCTTTGTATATGTTCCACTTTATAGGCTCTGTTCTAATTCTCAAGTGGGTACATCGTCCCTTTGCCATAACGAGGGTGTGGATGATGTGAATGTGACAATAAATTTGGTTCATAATGTTGAAAGATTGGAAGAGGTCCCGAACTTACCTCGAGACATCTTAAAAGCTATGAATAGAAAGAGTGAAGGGTCCCAAGCTCAATGTAGAAGAGACAGAGGTGATAAACCTAGCAGATGAAGGCGAGAAGGAAAAGCCTATCAAGATTGGGGTAAACTTTCCCAAGGATGAAAGATGACCTCATAGCTCTGTTGAAGGAATTCAAGGAAATCTTTGCCTAGTCTTATCAAGATATGCTAGGACTGGATATAAAAATTGTTGTCCACAGGATTCTGGTTAAACCCAAATGCCCCTTATAGGATTCTAGGTTGCAAACATTATTCATGTGCCAAAGAAGGATGGGAAAGTATGCATGTGCATTGATTATAGAGATTTGAATCAGGCCAGCCCGAAGGATAATTTTCCCTTGCCACATATCAATACCCTGATTGATAACACTGCGACCAACATGTTATTCTCCTTTATGGAAGGGTTCTTAGGTTATAATTAGATCAAAATGGTTGAAGAGGACAAAGCCAAGACATCCCTCACCACCCATTGGGAAACTTATGCCTATAATGTCATGCCATTTAGCTTGAAGAATGTTAGTGCGACCTACCAACGAGCCATGGTAACCCGTTCCATGATATGATGCATAAGGAGATCAAAGTCTATGTGGATGATATGATTGTCAAGTCACGCACTCTTAGAGATCATTTGATAGATTTGAGAAAGCTATTCAAGCACTTTGCCAAGTACAATTTGAGGCTTAACCCTAACAAGTGCACCATTGGAGCCAGTTCATGTAAATTGCTTCGCTTCATAGTTATCCAAAGAGGAATTGAAGTGGACCCAGGAAAACTCTAGGCCATCAGGGACATTCCTGCATTGAAAACCGAGAAACAAGTTTGAAGCTTCTTAGGAAGAATCAATTATATAGCCTACTTTATAGCGCAGTTGACCGCCACGTGCAATCCCTTGTTCAAGCTCTTGATGAAGGATATAAAGATAGAATGGACGGATGAGTGCCAAACGGCCTTTGCCAGGATCAAATAGTATTTGTTGAACCCTCCTATTTTGGTTCCCTTGACGCTGGGATACCTATTAATTCTATACCTAGCGGTGCAAGAGACATCCATAGGTTGCATGTTAGGCCAGCTAAATGAACCCGATAAAAAAGATAAGGTGATTTACTACCTGAGTAAGTAATTCACCGGTTGTGAGATCAATTACATTGCCTTCGAAAAGACATATTGCGCCCTGCATGTAAGTTACGACAGTACATGCTCTACTTCACCATGCGGTTGATTTCCTACATGGACCTCATCAAGTACATCTTTCAAAAGCCTACCCTCACAAGGAAGATCTTCCATTGGCAGATGTTGTTATTCGAGTTCGATATTGTGTTTGTGGTGCAAAAGGCCATCAAGGGCCAAGCCATAGCTGATTTCTGAGCGGATTAGCCATTGAACGATCTGGATTTCTCAGAATCCCTCTTCTGAGATGAGGATGTCTTGGCAATAAAGCTAGAGCCCAGCAATATGGAACTATGGCATTGGAAGCTGCTAGGGACATATTTATGTAATTGGCTAATCTTTTGACAAAATGTACTTTACTTGTAATTGGGTAGATCTAGGATGGGTTTAGTACTTCAAGAAACAAGTGTTCATGTTTAGTATTGAAGCCATGCAAATTTGACCAAGAAACAAGTGAAGAATGTACTGCTCATTAAAGCTCAACAAAAGTCTCGATAGAATCCTTTTTATCGAGAATTATTGCTGAAGCTTGACAGAATCTCGACATAAGTTGTATCTATCAAGAATTACAAAATCAGAAATTTTAGATCTAATTACACGCATATCCTTGAGCATTTGTGTAGGTTTTTTTTTTTTTTTTTTTTTCTTAAAACCCTAGACATATATAAGGATTATTTTATGGGTCGTCACAAGGTGGTTGCAATTATTGTTACATGCATTGTGTGACTGGAGACAAAAATTTCCCTAGTTCATCATATTCTCTAAAGAAGCTACTGTGTCTTTATGCCAAGGGTTTTGTGACCAAGGAGCTTCTAGATCTTTATTGTTGATGAACTAAAGAACTTTGTAGCCAACAATCCTTCTTAAGTTGGTGTGTCAGTCACGTATTGGGATTCGTGCATCATTGGTTAGTCACGTACTGGGATTTGTGCATTGAGCAGAGAAATTGCCACTACAATATAAGTCCAATTGGGTATTGGGGTAAGCGTTCAACTATAGGTTGGTATTAGGTACTGATATTCCTTTTACTTGTAACTGCTTGTTATTGATAACAGTGGATTCTTGAGAGTGGTGACCTTAAATTTATCTAGTGGGGTTTTGCCTCGGTGGTTTTCTCCATTCGTAAACAAATAACCTGTGTCAAATTTAATTTTCGCTGCATTTAACTTAGTTGGTGATTTGTTTGTGCTACCACGCTTTTGCATGTTAAATTGACTTAATTAATTAACTTGGGTAATTAATTAATTAATTTGTCAAAGTGGTCAATACATTTTTGATCTATCAAGTGGTATCAGAGTAGGCATACTCTAATTAGGTTTAATCTTTGATATGTGATCCATTGACCCCCTGTTGTCATGGCTACAAGCGGCATGAAAAGATTCTTTATTTCAAATACATCTTGCTTTTCTAATTTCTATTTGATTGAGAGTTTTAGAAAATGTAAGTCTAAAAGTTATTTGAAAGCTATCTTGATGATTATTGAAAAAGGTCTTAGTGTGACAAAGAAGAAACTAGACTGTCTCAAAATGAAGATGTGCAAAGGAGTTCCTGAGAAGGGTGAAACTTAAAGGTTTTATTCATAAATGGCAGATGAGAGAGAAAACCATTCCTACTGATTTGTCAAGCAAGCATGAAGTGTGCTTTATGATGAAGTCTGCATTTAAGGTAATGGATACATGTTTGTGGTACCTTGACAGTGGATGCTTGAGACACATGACTAGAGACCGTTCTCTCTTTAAGGTTTTCGAGTCTAAGAAAGGTGGAAATGACACTTTTGGTGATGGGAGCAAATCACAAATAAAAGGGGAGGGAACCATCTCTCTACGTGAACTGCTAGACATTAAAAATGTGTTGTATGTAGAAGGTCTGAGAGTGAACTTGTTGAGCATAAGTCAGATAAGTGTCTCATTTTGAATGAGTCTGGAAAGAAACTTATAAGCGGAGTCCACACTCTAGATAAATGCTATGGATTGGTACCTGATGTTGATATTATGTGCAATAGTATTTGTTTGTCAAATGAAGACTTATGGCACCCAAGAATGGGACATACTAGCTACAAACATCTGTCAATTGTATCTAAGCATGAATTAGTGTTGGGAATACCAAAGCTCAACAGGGTTAGCAATGTTGTGTGTGGACCTTATTAGCTTGGGAAACAGACGAAAGTAAAACATCTAGGCATTCTGACATCAACTACATCTAGACCTTTAGAGCTACTACATTTGGATCTCATGGGTCCAATTAGAACCGAATCTCTTGGAAGAAAGAGATACATCATGGTTGTAGTAGATGATTTCACCAGGTACACTTAAGTCGTTCTTCTAAGATCCAAGTTAGATGCTCCTGAGCACATTGAAGCTTTGTGTACAAGATTGCAAAATGAGAAGAACATGAAGATTGATTGAATTCGAAGTGATCATGGTGAAGAATTCGAGAACTTATACATGGAATCTTTTTGCACTAGATCTGGTATATCTCAAGAATTCTCTGCTTCTATTACTCCTCAGCAAAATGGTGTAGTAGAAAGAAAGAACAGAGTCATTTAGGAGATGGCTAGAGCCATGTTACATAATAAAGATGTGGCTAGAAATTTATGGGGAGAAGCAATCAACACTGCATGTCATATGGTTAATAGGGTATATTTCAGACTCGGTACAAAGAAGACTCCTTATGAATTGTGGAAAGGAAGAAAGCCGAATGTGAAGTATTTCAAAATCTTTGGAAGTACTTGTTTCATCATTAAGGATAGAAAGAATGTGGGAAAGATTGACTCCTAAAGCGATGAAGGAATATTTTTGGGATACTCCTCCACAAGCAAAGCTTATCGGGTGTACAACAAAAGAACCAAGAAGGTGATGGTAACCATTAATGTTGTTTTGAGAAAAGTAGTGAGGAAATACCTAAGAAAATTCTTCCTTCAGAGCCTAAGGTTGTTTAAGAAGAAGTTAGTCTAGAGCCCGTTTCTCCAAGTACTCCAAGTGTTGTAGAAGTCTCAGCAGATATTCCTATATTAGCTAAGTTTGAATCTTATGAAGAGAAAGGACCTTCCTCAAGGATCAAGCTAAATCACCCTCTTGAAGTTATTGTGGGAAATATGAATGAACTTTCACTAAGAAAGCATACAGTTGATAAATGTGTTGCTAACTTTTTGTCTTATTCTTGCTATTTGTTGCAAGTTAAACCCACAAAGGTTGAGGATGCTCTCCAGGATGAAAGTTAGGTTGAGGCCATGCATGATGAACTGCTCCAGTTTCAAAGGAATGATGTTTGTACCTTAGTAACTAGATCGAAAAGAGAGCACATCATTGGCACAAAGTGGATATTCTACAATAAAACTGATGAGAGGGAAATGTGATTCACAACAAGGCTCGTCTAGTGGCCCAAGGATACTTTCAAGTGGAAGGAGTAGATTTTGATGAAACATTTGCTCCTATAGCTCACATGGAATCCATTAGGGTTCTCCTAGCCCTAGCTTGTCACTTGAAGTTCAAGCTTTACGAAATGGATGTGAAGACTGCATTCTTGAATGGATTTCTTAAAGAAGATGTCTATGTTGCTCAGCCTAAAGGATTCATTGATCCACACTTTTCGGATCATGTGTTGTACCTCAAGAAGGCTCTCTATGGACTAAAGCAAGCACCTAGAACTTGATATGACCGGCTTACACAATACCTAGTCTCACATTGTTTCATAAAAGGACAAGCTGATCAAACTCTTTTTATTAAGAGGGAGAATGGTGAGTTGATAGTTGCTCAAGTCTATATTGATGATATATCTTCGGGTCTACAAAGGATGAACTTGCTCATGACTTTTCGAAGTTTATGCAGGGCGAATTCGAGATGAGCATGATTGGAGAGTTGAATTACTTCCTTGGATCGCAGATTCGTCAGCAAGAGTCAGTTATATTCATATCTCAATCTAAATATGCCAAAAATCTTGTGAAAAAGTTTGGTTTGGATTCTGCTAGTCCTGTTAGAACCCCCATGAGCCCTAATGTTAAACTCATTGTTGACTTGTTAGGCAAAAGTGTTGATTCTTCTTTATATGGAAGTATGATAGGTAGTCTCCTTTACCTTACTGCTAGTAGACCTGACATTAGTTATAGTGTAGGAGTGTGTGCTAGATATTAGGCAAACCCTAAAACGTCTTATATGATTTCTTTAAAAAGAATAATAAAATATGTCAAATCCACTCCTGATTTCGGAATGTGGTATAGCAAGGACACCAATGATGTCTTAGCTGGGTATTCTGATGCAAACTGGGCTGGCAATGTTGATGATAGAAAGAGTGCTTCAGGGGGATGCTTTTATGTAGGTAATAATCTTGTCTCCTGGATGACTAAGAAGCAGAATTCCATCTCATTATCCACTGCTGAGGCTGAATACATTGCTGCCGGTAGCTGTTGCACCCAACTTCTGTGGATGCAAAAACTCCTTTTTTATTATGGTATTTGTCAGGAACATGTAACCATTTATTATGACAATATCAATGCCATTAACATCTCTAAAAATCCTATTCAACATTGCCATTAACCCAAAGGCCGATTTGTTCACTAAACCTCTTGATAGCAAACAGTTTGAATTCCTACGCCAAAACATTGGTGTAATCTCCATGGAGTGATCTCTCCTTTTCTCCTCCTTTCTCATGCATTTGCATCTAGTTTTATGCTTTGTGTGTTTCTTTATGTTTTTGTTTGATTGTTTTTCAATTTTTGTTTATTTTTGCTTTTCATAAAAAAAATAAAAAAAAATTGAAAAATAAAAAAAATACAAAAACAGTGTGTGTTTGTGTATATTGGTACTTGTGTACTTTGGATGGCCATTGAAACAAAGTTTTCTAAACTTTGTATCTCTTGTAGCTTAGATGAGCATCTCAATGCACAACTAAGCAAGTGAGCTTTGTGGCTTGTGTTTCTGATGAGTACGATTAAGTAATTTCTTATACTTAACACATATATCACTCTTTTTGACGGGAAGGACTAGAAAATTCTAAGAGAAAGACATAAATAACCATCTCACCACTAAAGCCCGCCAATCATGAATAACACCTATGTGCTTCGGCATAGCAAAATTGTGATGTTTAAGCTTATATAATTGGGTATTTCTTTTCTCTCTCTTATATGCCCATGCATGCTATGCTCAAAAAGAAAAATATGCAAAGAAAAAAAAAGCGAAAAGAATCAAAATGATTTAAAATATGGTTGCAAGCATGTTTCTAGGAGATGTGGAAGTTATAGGATGTACCTCAAAGGTGATAGTCCCCATTAAGCAATTATGATTGTGTGTGAGTATATTTGATTTTCTCATATCTCAAATCGTCATAATATGACACTTATGCACTCTTGCTATGTTTTCACACACAACACACAAAATTCTTTGCTACTTTTGATACATGTGTAGGTACAATGTGATTTGGCCATCACAAAAAATACATGTGTTAATATATGTTCACTAAACTGTCCTAACTTATTTTTGAAATATAAAATTGGTTAGACTTGTTTAGTGTGTGTGTTTTGGATCTTTGAATGCTTTGCATATATGTTGAGAGATGTTTTAAGAGCTAAATATTTTGATTGGATCTATGTTTGAGTAGCTTGCTTGTTGCATTCATTTCTATGTGTTTTTCCTTTCTTTGAAAAACCTGCTTTCTTCAAGCTCGACAGCTTCTCAACAGATTCTCTTCTATCAAGCCCTTCATTCTTCTTTTCTCGACAAATCTTAATGGAATCTCGATCCATCAAGCTTTCTGGGTTTCTTCTCGATAGAATCTCGACAGCTTCTTCGATCCATCGAGCCAAAATTCTGAGCTCTCTGTTTGGTTGATAGATTTCCAACAGATTCTCGATCCATTGAGGTGTTTTTGCCATCGTCAAATCCTCGACAGCACCTTGACAGATTCATTTCTGTCAAGATTTAATGCTCGACAAATCTTCGACAGATACTTCGATCCATTGAGCTGTGTTTTCCTTATATAGTTTGAAGGCAAATACGATCTCATTTTTCACTTCTCTCTCACCCCAAACACATTTCTTTCACTCAAATTTCACTACCCATTACTTTTTCAGCCTTTATCAAATTTAGATCACTTGGTAAGCTTCCTAATTCCCTTCATTTTCATGCATTAATGCATTTTTAACCTAGGTTCTGGGATTTTTGAAAATTTTTGGGGTTTTAAAGATTTTTGTGAAATTGTTGGGTTAGGTGTTTTTGATTTGATGTTATATGCTCATGCATTGCATTCTCATTGCATTTTAACAATGTTTCATGCACTTATATGTGTGTTTGATTATTGTGGATTATGTGCTAGTAGGATTGGATTGGGTTCTGCCCATAATGTCTTTAAATTTTGCACGTCACATGTTCATGCATTTTTCATGCATACGTTTTTTCCTTGTTATCTGGTTGTGATGTGTTCTCTCTTTCTCTCTCTCAGATAGACTACGCTATGGCACCCAAAGCACGTAATTTCGAGTCTTCTTCTTCTAATCCTATCCCCTCTCTTCACATTTGGTTTTGTGATGGGAAGGCTTAAAAGGACTTCTTAGAGAACTTTCAGAAAGGTGGCGTTCATTCGGAGCGCCATGTTATCCTGTCGGATTTTGCCGACACTCCTCTCCACGCTGTAATTCGGAATCAAGGCTGGGAATCTCTATGTGAGAGACCCTTGAGGTGTCCTATCGTGTTTATACAAGAGTTTAACTCTAATATACATGGTATCAATACCTCTGTACCTCGGTTTGCCACTACATTTCGAGGTACACGTATTGTAGTTACCCTGGATCTTATATCCAAGGTACTACATGTTCCGCAGGTAGCACATCCTGACTACCCCGGCTGTGAGTGTCTTAGGACTGTGTCCAGAGACGAGCTTCTATCTCACTTTTATGAGACACCTTCCGTATGGGGTGGGAAGCAAAACACCCCATGCTCAGGCTTTGCAAAAGGTCCAAGGTTCCTTAACATGGTGATGACATTTACTCTTACTCCATTGTCTCACTATAACTCTATCACTGAGCCTCATGCTCGTTTTCTTTTATCTCTTCTTGATGACCTCTCTATTGACTACCCTTTTCACTTCATCACTTCTATCCTCAATGTCTATCAAAATATGATGACCCATGATAAGCTCATCCTTCCTTCAGCTATCACGCAGATCCTTCGCCACTTCTCCATCCCCATTCCTGATTCTCCTTATTTCACCACCATGGGTGCCAACAACGCTGGTTCTGTTCGGCGGAGCGAGGCCCAGCTTCGACCGAAGCGGCCATGGATGGAGACGACCGATCATATAGATCCTATAGCTCCTTCTTCTTCGACTCCTTCCACCTCTGCTCCTTCTTCTTTGACAGCTGGTGTGACCTTAGAGGCCATCATGGCACAGTTTCAGTGCATGGATGCTCATCTTGACTCTCTCACCAATGGGATGTGTCAGGTGAACATCCGTGTCGGTCATATAGCATGATAATAGGCTCCCCTTGGTGGTTTCACTCCATCTCCTTCTCTAGAGGCTTCAGTAGATGAGGATGGTGATGATAAGGATGAGGATGCTAACTTTTCTAGTGATGATGAGATGACGACCTCTCGGTAACTTGCCCTTTGTCATTCGTGACAAAAAAGGGGAGTAGTTTTGGATGAGAGTAGTCTTGTAATTAGGGGGGGAGTTAGCATAGGATATTTTTGTTAGGGGGAGTGTGTATACTTTTTAAGGGATGTAGTGAGGTTCTTATGAACTTTTCTTTTCTTTCTTTTACATCTTGTACATTGGTCTTGTGACCATTTATTGACATACATTGTACTTTACTTTTCATGTATATGATAATGTATGTTTTTCTTCACCTATATCTCCATGTGTTGTTTCTCTTCTCTCTTTATACACATGTTTCTTTATGTATGCAATCGTTATTTTTGTTTCACACATGATGTCTTGATGAGTTTTGTTTAAGTGTTTCAGAAAGACAGGTTGTGGCAGTCTACCATGCCATGAACTCTCTTTTTGTAAAGTTTTTCAAGAGTTTATGTTAGGGTTAGATTTATTATGTAAGTCAACAAGTGGTTATGAGTTTAGTGATTTAAGACTTCTCCCATGATTCATTTGTTTGTTGTGGTTTTGTCACGGATTGCCAAAGGGATAGATTGTTAGGGACATATTTATGTAATTGGCTAATCCTTTGACAAAATGCACTTTACTTATAATTGGGTAGATTTAGGATGAGCTTAGTACTTCAAGAAACAAGTGTTCATGTTTAGTATTGAAGCCATGTAAATCTGACCAAAAACAAGTGAAGAATGTGCTTCTCATTAAAGCTCAACAAAAGTCTCGATAGAATCCTTTCTATCAAGAATTACTGTTGAAGCTCGACAGAATCTTGACATAAGTTGTATCTGTCGAGAATTACGAAATCAGAAATTCCAGATCTGATTACACGCATATCCATGAGTATTTGTGTAGGTTTTTTTTTTTTTTTCCTCCTCACAACCCTAAACATATATAAGGATTATTTTATGGGCCATCACAAGGTGGTTGCGATTATTATTTCATGCATTGTGTGACCGGAGGCAAAAATTGCCCTAGTTCATCATATTCTCTATAGAAGCTACTATGTCTTTACGCCAAGGGTTTTGTGACCAAAGAGCTTCCTGATCTTCATTATTGATGAACTAAAGAACTTTACAGCTAACAATCCTTCTCAAGTTGGTGTGTTAGTCACGTACTAGGATCCGTGCATGATTGGTTAGTTATGAACTAGGATTTGTGCATTGAACGGAGAAATTTCCGCTACAATACAAGTCCAAGTGTTCATGTTTGTATTGAAGCCATGTAAATCTGACCAGAAACGAGTAAAGAATGTGCTTCTCATTAAAGCTCGACAAAAGTCTCGATAGAATCCTTTCTATCAAGAATTATTGTTGAAGCTGGACAGAATCTCGACACAAGCTGTATCTGTCGAGAATTACGAAATCAGAAATTCCAGATCTGATTACATGCATATCCTTGAGTATTTGTGCAGGGATTTTTTTTTTTTTTTTTTCTCACAACCCTAAACATATATAAGGATCATTTTACGGGTCCTCACAAAGTGGTTGCAATTATTGTTTCATGCATTGTGTGACCGGAGGCAAAAATTGCCCTAGTTCATCATATTCTCTATAGAAGCTACTGCATCTTTACGCCAAGGGTTTTGTGACCAAGGAGCTTCCTGATCTTCATTATTGATGAACTAAAGAACTTTGCAGCTAACAATCCTTCTCAAGTTGGTGTGTTAGTCACGTACTAGGATTCGTGCATGATTGGTTAGTTATGAACTGGGATTTGTGCATTGAACAGAGAAATTTCCGCTACAATACAAGTCCAAGTGTTCATGTTTGTATTGAAGCCATGTAAATCTGACCAGAAACGAGTAAAGAATGTGCTTCTCATTAAAGCTCGACAAAAGTCTCGATAGAATCCTTTCTATCAAGAATTATTGTTGAAGCTGGACAGAATCTCGACACAAGCTGTATCTGTCGAGAATTACGAAATCAGAAATTCTAGATCTGATTACATGCATATCCTTGAGTATTTGTGTAGGGCTTTTTTTTTTTTTTTTTTTTTCTCACAGCCCTAAACATATATAAGGATCATTTTACGGGTCCTCACAAGGTGGTTGCAATTATTGTTTCATGGATTGTGTGACCGGAGGCAAAAATTGCCCTAGTTCATCATATTCTCTATAGAAGCTACTGCATCTTTACGCTAAGGGTTTTGTGACCAAGGAGCTTCCAGATCTTCATTATTGATGAACTAAAGAACTTTGCAGCTAACAATCCTTCTCAAGTTGGTGTGTTAGTCACGTACTAGGATTCGTGCATGATTGGTTAGTTATGAACTGGGATTTGTGCATTGAACAGAGAAATTTCCCCTACAATACAAGTCCAAGTGTTCATGTTTGTATTGAAGCCATGTAAATCTGACCAGAAACGAGTAAAGAATGTGCTTCTCATTAAAGCTCGACAAAAGTCTCGATAGAATCCTTTCTATCAAGAATTATTGTTGAAGCTGGACAGAATCTTGACACAAGCTGTATCTGTCGAGAATTACGAAATCAGAAATTCCAGATCTGATTACATGCATATCCTTGAGTATTTGTGTAGGGCTTTTTTTTTTTTTTTTTTTTTTTTTTCTCACATCCCTAAACATATATAAGGATCATTTTACGGGTCCTCACAAGGTGGTTGCAATTATTGTTTCATGCATTGTGTGACCGGAGGCAAAAATTGCCCTAGTTCATCATATTCTCCATAGAAGCTATTGCATTTTTACGCCAAGGGTTTTGTGACCAAGGAGCTTCCTGATCTTCATTGTTGATGAATTAAAGAACTTTGCAGCCAACAATTCTTCTTAAGTTGGTGTGTTCGTCACATACTAGGATCTGTGCATCATTGGTTAGTCACGAACTGGGATTTGTGCATTGAACGGAGAAATTTCCGCTACAATACAAGTCCAATTGGGTATTGGGTTAAAGGTTCAACTGTAGGTTGGTATTAAGTACTGGGATTCCTTTTACTTGTAACTACTTGTTATTGATAATAGTGGATTCTCGAGAATAGTGACCTTAAATTCACCCAGGGGGTTTTCTCTTGGTTTTCCCCATACGTAAACAAATCACCCGTGTCAAATTTAATTTCCGCTACATTTAACTTAGTTGGTGATTTGTTTGTGCTACCATGCTATTACATGTTAAATTGACTTAATTATTTAACTTAGGTAATTAATTAATTAAATTGCCAAAGGGGTTAATACATTTTTGGCCTATCGGAAGCTTTATTTCAATGGAGCCACCAATAGCATTAGAAATGGAGTGGGAGCAAGCCTAGTATCCCCGAAGGGCAAATCCCTATTTCAGTCAAGCTGAATTTTGATTGCATGAACAATGTCACAGTGTATGAGGCATGCATAGTGGGCCTACAAGTTGCCTTAGAGTTTGGCACATATGATCTAAGCATCTTTGGAGATTCCCTGTTGATCATCTTGTTAGGATTAGTGCACTTAAATCCTATTGTATGATGCTATGTATGTTATTATGTATGACATTATGTATGCCTTAATGTTGTGATTAATAAAGTTTCTTTATTATTATTATCTAAAATAATGGTAACATGAATATTTGGACATTATCATATAGTCCATGAGATGCATAGTATGTGATTTATGTGATTTAGTCACAGAAGATATAGATCACAAGTTCTTTGTAAACTCATAATTTTGGTTCGTAGTCGGTGATGAAATTGGGCATTTCATCTGCGAAGATTATAACTTATCAACTAAGATGATTTGTCTTGATCATGGAAGTGGAGACTTCTAGTTGATATGTTGATATGTTTTAAGAGTTAAGACATATAGAACAGGACCGCTGTGAGATTTATTATTCTCCTAACGACTGTCAAATGAATAATAAATCTCACGACTCCTATTTGCATGAACTCTTAATCCTGAGAGAATAATGGACCTGATCATGAAGTGTAGGTTGCTTTGATATATCAGGAGTGAGATCTAAAGGCACGATCAAAACCTCAGTATGTTGGGCAACCACATTTAGTGTTGATGGAACATATATTCTCAAGATGGAATTCATAGTTTCTTAACGGAGATATAAAATATTCCCTTGAGATAAGTTTAATGGTTTTGGTTATTCAAAGAGTTAGGCCTAACCACTTTAGTAAGAAATTACTAAAGTATATATTTATGAAATTGGATTTCATAAATATATGATGAATAACTTAAAAGGATTAAACCGGGTACTCAAGGATTAAGATGTAGTAATTTTCAAAGTGGCAGTCTACATTCATGACTTTGTATTACTACGAATATTTTATGAAGGGGTTGCGTGTATAATAAAGTCTTGGGATATAATTTATAAATAAGACCTAGAGTGCAATTATATTTATATAGTGGTATTAAATATAATTAATGGTAACTTTGGACTTGTCAAGAGTTGACAGAAAAGCCCAAGGCCCATTGGAGCTAGTGTCTTATTGGTCCCTTTTGGTCCCACTCCAAGCCACACATTAAAGCCCAATTGGAAAGGCCCAATAGGCCGGCCCAATTAGATAATCAGTTAGTTATAAAAGGGAGAAACATGCAGAAATTTATTTTAAGAAAGAGAATCATAATTGTGAAGTGGTGTGTATGTGCAAGTGAAACCACTCAATTATTCTCCCTTAGAAACTGATTGAGAGACCACACTTCTTGGGCGTAAAGTGGAATTGGAGTGAAGATTAAAAGTGTTTCCAAGAACTTCTAATCTTTTGTTTTGAATTTCACCGCACCAAGGTACGCTATCTTGTTCTCTAATTCTGAAAATCACATAATACATGTTATCAATCATGAATGAAATAGAACCATGAATGTCGCTTCCGCTATGAGTTTTGTATGGGATACAAAACCAGATTTTCCTTCACATCTCCCATATAGAGGGAAAATGGCAAAGCCCGAGACACCAAGTTGATTCTGTATTAGAAATATGTCAGCCACTTAATCCCAAAGTTCTGGAACATTACCTTTGCCTATTTGCCTTGAGCACACAATCAATTCACAAATACTTTAACCACCTTGGCTAGCATGGTTAAGTTAGCAAAGGGAGATGAGATGCGACAATCATGCATAGAGGTCTGGGGCGTGCTGGCCTACTGCATGAATTTCGAAGAATGCATGAACGTCGAAGCTGAAATTGATGGGAAGCCATGGTACCATGATATCAAGGCTTATATCAAAGATGGTGAATACTTGCCTGGAGCCACAGACTATGAGAAAAAATTCATCAGGCACATGGCGTGCTAGTTTTTCTTATGTGGGGAAGTCCTGTACAAAAGGAACCATGACATAACTTTGCTTTGATGTATAGATGCCCCTAAGGCTAACAATTTGATGGAAGAAATGCATGAGGGCCTACTTGGAGCCCATGCCAATGGACCCTTGTTATCCTAAAAAATAATGAAAGCTGGCTACTATTGGCTCACCATGGAAAGCGACTGCATCAAACATGTGAGGACTTGCAATCGTTGCCAAGTCTATCAGAATAAAAAGAATGTTCCTCCCCAACCCTTGCACTCTCTAGTAGCACCATGGCCTTTTTCAGCCTGGGGAATGGATGTCATCGGATTTGTGATTTTGAAAGCCTCAAATGGGCATGATTATATCTTGGTGGCCATCAATTACTTCACCAAGTGGGTGAAAGCCGCCTACTACAAAAGCGTCACCCAAGTTGTGGTGGCTCGATTCTTGAAATAAAACATCATTTGTCGCTACGGCATACCAGGAGATCTCATTACATATAATGGAAAGAATCTGAATGGGAAAATGATTGAGTAGCTTTGCCAACAGTTCAAGATCAAACACCAAAATTCAGTTCCCTACCGCCCCTAGATGAATGGCGTGGTGGAAGCAACCTACAAAAACATAAAGAAGATCTAGGTGAAGATGACAAACACCTATAAGGATTGGCATGAGTTCTTGCCATTTGCCTTGTGCACCAATCACACTTCTATTCGTACTTCCATCGGTGCAACCTTGTATTCCTTGGTCTACGGCATGAAAGCCATCCTTCCCACAGAGATAGAGATCCTATCTCTCAAAATCTTTTCACAGAAAGAGCTGTCAGAAGCTAAATGGGCCCATTCCCGATATGAGCAATTGAACATGATAGACGAGAAGCACATGACCGCAATGTGCCATAGGCAGTTCTACCAGCGCCGCATTGAGCGAGCATTTAACAAGAAGGTTAGACCCCGAGTCTTTAAAGAAGGTGATTTAGTCTTGAAAAAGCACAACCAGGCCATGCCTGATCATAGAGGAAATTTTGCCCTAGCCTGCGACGGCACATATGTGGTGAAGAAGGCCTTCTCCGGAGAAGCCTTGATCCTAGTCGACATGGATGGGCATGATTTCAACATGCCCACTAATTCTGATGCTGTCATATAGTATTTTGCATAAGGGAGCCTCAAAGTGCAACCCCTTTTTCTACATTACTATGAAAACCAAAAAAAAAAATTTATATATATATATATATATATACAAAAAAAATACAAAAAAGCAAAAAAAAAAAAAAATGAAAAGGTAGATTGAAAACCCGAAAAGGCAGTATATGCAAAAGGAAAGCAAAGGAAAGAGTGCAAGGGAGCTTGCTAGATTGAAAACCCAAAGAGCGATCTAGGCAAAAGTTAAGGCAATCAAAATTTGTAATGTTAGTTGAACTACATGATGACCTGATCCGGTCACTTTTTAAAAGAAAAATCAGTCAGTTGAATTCGCTTGGGTTTGTAATCAAGATCAAGGAAAGAAAGGATGGACCCTCTCGAGTTACTCTATGTTTGCAATGCATATAGCCCGCTATGGTTTGTTCAAAGATGCTATGGCACATGCCAATGGAAGGTGAACCCCAATGGGAATGGGAGAGATCTGTCTAGAACCTTGGAACCTGAGATATTGATATGAATAGACTTACATTTACCATTTTATTTGTATGATCTTGCATTTTCAAAGCATTTGCACATATATTCATTAAACATGTCTGTTTTATGTCTTTCTAATCCCTTCAGACATTCATCATTATGCATCTAAACATAAATCTCATAAACATAAATATCTCTTGATAATCAGTTTATGCATAAGCATCTCTGTTTCCACCTTCTTTCTGTTTTTAAGCATGCCTTACAAACTAGAATATGCTTTAAAAAACCCAAAAATGGAAGGCCATACGCAATTGCCTAGCAATTTCAGACAGTCCTTTCCATACATGGTGGAATATTAACTACATAGCTCATGTGTAGAAATGAAAAGAAATAGAAAAGACTCCAATAAGTCAAACATGGCCCAAATGGTCTGACACTTCCTTGCATAGCACCCTGAAGCTGGTGAGAAGAATCGGATCATCTAAGGAATAGGTATGAAGCAACCCTACAACATCAAAGCCCAAATCTCTAGCATTCTCACTAAGCCTGCTATATGAAGGTCGAAGGCGAACCAGCTCCTTCTCCAAACTAGGACTTAAGGTGCAACTCTGCCTTTTTGTATCAAACAAAACCTGTAGTGTGCTAATCTCAATAATAACAACTCTTAATGCCTCCTACTTCTCGGCTACCTCAACCTAGAGACAACGAAATGCCAATTATGGCTCACTAGGCTCATTAGTTGGCCTATACTCTAGACTTGACGTGGAGTGAATGTAGGATCTAGCTTGCGCTAGCCTCATGGCTAAATCATCAGCCCTGCTGCTCTCCTCAGCATGATTAGCCTCTAGGGTGGCCCTTTCCTCATCTCTTGTTTAGCCCAAGACAATGAATCTCTAAGTAAGATCTGCTAGCTCACTCTCCAAGCTAGTGACTTGAGATTTCAACTAAGTACACTTAACCTCCACGGCTGAAGGGACCTAGAGGCACCAAGGAACTCCTTGCAGTAATCCTTATCCCTGATAGCCTCTGTCAAGCACCTTCTCAGGTCCCTAAAGGCGCTCTCAACTCTGACCTTAAACTCCAGTGTGTAATCCTTTAATATATCAGTTGGAAGGCAAGGGTCAAGGTGATCCGGAACCGTCGATGATGAAACACGGATCCCTGGTGGCTCTCCACTCTCTAAACTCAGCGGTAAACCACTCATAATCATCCTTGGGATAGGTAGGGTAATTAATAATCGACTTGCGCCCCTTCCAAAAATCAGAAACGCTATATATGACGATTGTGTTAATATCCTAGAAACCATACTCGCAAGTGATGATAGAAAGATTGCTGAGTCGAGGACATGCTAGGTAACCCTAAATTGCCTTATCGCCATACTCGAATAGTACCTTGTACAACCCCAGATGCCCACCAAAGGGATGCAAAGTAAACCAACACAGTAGGTCTAACCCTACCACCTAGTAACGCCCCACTTGACTCTCCATACCCAATCAGTGGGACCCCAGCCAAACAAATACCTCAACCAAGTAGTGTTATCCCTAGTAAAAGGAAGATTAAGGGCTACGATGATCTTAACTCTATTCTTTCTAAAGAACCCCATAGGTTGTGCCCTAGATATCACAATTAGATGACTACAAAACCAAAGCCTCAACAAATGCACACAATAGCCAAGCCTATCATTACCCATCTCACGGCATAGAGAAAGAGATCAAATAGTCTTAGAGAGTAGAGAAGGGATAAAGGAGGTGTTAAGAGGTAGAGTACTTACCATGGATAGAACTGTAAAGCTGATAGAACCTGACTGAAAAGGGAATAACACTGAGCCAAAGAAGGCCACCATGAATGCCTGGCACCTGTAGAAGTTCCAATGCTCCTCTAGGTCCACAAAGTCTCCTCGGTAAGCAATAGGGCACATAGCCAGGCCAAACTAACAAATTAGAAAATCCTAAGGGATGTTACCTCCCGAACCACAACCATATCAAGTTAGAACATCCACTATAGGCATCTTCAGGCTAATCATTTCACCAACCACTTGTGAAAGCGAGATTGAGTCAGTGGTCGATAAATCTGACTCATAGGGATAGAAAGAGAAAAAAAGCGATCATACTCCTCTAAAGTAAGGACCAAGATGGCCTCCAGTAATAGTGAAGTGGCATCCCTGAGGAATTACTTCATGTATGCTCGATCCTTGGACGAGAATGAAGTCCACCATCTTGTGACCTCCCTCTTATGAAAGGCTACCTCTCAAGCTCCACAATTGTGTCATAAGAAAACAGTGTTTCTATGTGTTTTCAGTGAATAAATTAGGTAGGAGAAGACCTAGAAAATCGTAGACTAGAATATGGGAGGTTGGCACACCTTTAGTGGCCGCTGGCCCTAAGTGGCGCACCCTAAGTGGCCACTAGGCCTCGGGACACATGCTAGGGCTTTTTAAGCTGACCATTAAATTTGAAAAACGAGAAGTTTTCATCAACTCAAGAGCAAAGCTTTTGTCAACTCAGTAGCAAACCAGTTCGTTTAGGGATTTTTTGCACAAATTTAGACTACACAAAACCTACACCAGGGCCATTTATTTTTGCACATCTTGTATGTCATTTTGGAATAAGTTGAACCTCATTATTAAAACCTGGTTCACCCGATTTAGGGGTCGGTTCAGCCCCCATCATTAGGACATGTAATAGGACAGTGCCAAGGCCATTCCCAATCACTAATAGCAATCCATCTAGCATGGTTTAAAGATCGCAATGATTAGTTCCTGTATGAAACCTTTTTCAAAGCACCGGTCAGTTCAATCGATAGCTAAGTCGGTCAATGCATTTCGCCATATGGTGAATCCAAGAAAATCCCGCTTGGGGAAGTCCATGTTGTTAGGGTTTGTGCCCTAAAATCAAATTTATTGGCATGTCATAAATAATTAAATTGTTTAATTATATGAGACTATTTATAAACGAACTAATGGGACATTATCTTAGTCCATGAGATGCATAGTATGTGATTTATGTGATTTAGTCATGGAAGATATAAATCACAAGTTCTTTGTAAACTCAGAGTTTTAGTTTGTAGTAGGTGATGAAATTGGGCATTTCATTTGCGAAGACTATAACATATCAACTAAGCTGATTTGTTTTGATCATGGAAGTGGAGACATCTAGTTGATATGTTTTAAGAGTTAAGACATATTGAACTGGACCGTTGTGAGATTTATTGTTCTTCTAACGACTATCAAATGTATAATAAATCTCACGACTTCTATTTACATCAACTCTAAATCCTAAGAGAATAATGAACCTTATCACGACGTGTGGGTTGCTTTGATATATCAGGAATGAGATTTAAATTCCAGATCAAAACCTCAGTATGTTGGACAAACTGATTGAGAGACCACACTTCTTAGGCATCAAGTGGAATTGGAGTGAAGATTAAAAGTATTTCCAAGTACTTCTAATCTTTGTTTTTGAATTTCACTGCTCCAAGGTACGCTTTCTTGTTCTTAAATTCTAAAACTTACATAATACATGTTATCAATTGTGAATGAAGTAGATCCGTTAATTTTCCACTACTTATGTTTTGTATGCAATACAAACATGTATTTTTCCAACACATGTTCATAATCAAGGTGGTTAGAAACCTATATCATCTAGTGTGATTAATCTCGCTTCAAGTTGATTAATTAGTTTAGAACCATGCAAAATCCACACTAGGGCAGTTTATTTTGCTTTTTTCGGTCCATTTCTACGAATCAATTGGCTCAAGATCAATACTTTGAGTACAATGACGGGTTCGTCTTACCGGGATCCTTTCCTATTAAGAACCACATAAAACCTACACTTGGGCAATTTATTTTTTGTTGTTTCTCCCCTTTCCATACCCCTCAATGGGTCAATCAATATCAAATTTTATCAGTAAACCCATGAAAATATTGTACAATGCAAATGAAACAATGCATGAATAACAATAGTGGTGCAACCGGCTCATAAATGCTAAAGTGCTACTAGCCTACATACATTTGAGCCTACCAAGAAGTGATATCAAGAAACATACATCTGAGCCTACCAAGAGGCTATATCAAGAAACATACATCTAAGCAACCAAGAGGCAATATCAAGAAACATGCATCTAAAGCCTACCAAGAGGCAATATCCATACACACATCTATCTGAGCCTACCAAGAGGCGATATCAAAAAGCATACATCTAAGCCTACCAAGAAGAAATATCAAGAAACATGCATATAAAGCCTACCAAGAGGCGATATCAAGAAACATACATCTAAGCCTACCAAGCGGCAATATCAAGAAACATACATCTAAGCCTACCAAGCGGCAATATCAAGAAACATACATCCAAGCCTACCAAGAGGCAATATCCATACATGTCAGGAAGCCTACCAAGAGGCAATATCAAAATACAATCCAAGCCCATGATGGGACAATCATACATACATTTCCAAAAGCATACCAAGAGGCAATATCAAAATATAGTCAAGACCCACGAAGGGGCGATAATACATACATGTCTAGAAGCCTACTAAGAGGTAATATCAAGATACAGCCTAGGCCCATAATGGGGCAATAATACATACATGTCAAGAAGCCTACCAAGAGGCAATATCAAAATACAGTCCATACCCATGATGGGGCAATAATACATACATGTTAGGAAGCCTACCAAAATGCAATATCAAAATACAGTCTAGTCCCATGATGGGGCAATAATACATACATGTTAGGAAGCCTACCAAGAGGCAATATCAAGATACAGTCTAGGTCCACTATGGGGAAATATAATACATACATGTCTTGCCTACCATGGGGCAATGTTTGAAAGAATACAAGGAAATGATATATGCCCATGCAGGGCTACATCACCATAAAGATACAACAACAATGGCTAACCTAAGGAGAGTCATCATCATCTCCGACAGAGTCATCAGCAAAGCACTCATCATTGCCATTATTGGCACCATCACCTATAGTTGGACCAAAAGAAGGGTCGGCTTGCCTAGCTAAAGAACCTGAGACCCATTTTGGAGTCGAAAATGAAGCTTGCCTTAGTGCGGGGCCTCATACCCAGTTTGAAATGGGAGCAAATCCCTATTTTCCAGCAGGACCTAGAGGAACTAGCATGTACTCGGTCTCTTGTCTCCGAATAGGAGGATCCTTGCTTGGAATGTAGGGCACCGAGGGCATAGACATCCCATGTCCCCTCATCTCGTCGATCAAAACGCTAATGTACCCCTAGAGCAAGCCTGTCTTAGCAATATGTTGGCTCCTCTATAGCAAACCTGTCTAACTTTCCCGCTCTTTCTGCCATTGCTCCCTCTCTTGAACCAACGCTCTAGTAATCTCCTCCTACATGTACCCTTCCCTAGTGATAGCAGCACTCTCAAGATCTCTCACTTGAGCTTGCAGGGCCTCAATGTGTGATCCCAAATGGATCTAGTTGATAATGCCAAAAACCAAGTAGCATAATCAATATCCACTATAAGGAAACCCTCAAAAGAACTTGTCGCATAAGCAAGGTCATACACAATCACCTCAAGTCAGGATATCTCAGGAGGTGGATCTTTGGGCACTCTAGAGGTTGGCATAACCTGATGTAAGGTCCTCTCAGCAAAAAAGAACTCCCAGCTAGTCAAAGCCCAAATCCAGTGACGAACACACGACTAAATCATAGCAAGAGTGATGTCGTGTCTAGCCAACAACCCTCTATTATAGGGGGTGTTACATATCTCACCCTAGGTGATGCAATCAAGCACAACTCTGATAGTAGTCTGCTGTGTTGGAACAACTCTGGAGATATCATACAGGGACCAAGTGTTAGGATTAGTGCCCTTAAATCCTATTGTATGATGCTATGTATGAAATTATGTATGACTTAATGTTGTAATTAATAAAGTTCTTTTATTATTATCTAAAATAATGGTAACATGAATATTTGGATATTATCATATAGTCCATGAGATGCATAGTATGTGATTTATGTGATTTAGTCATATAAGATATAAGTCACAAGTTTTTTGTAAACTCATCATAGTTAGTGATGAAATTGGGCATTTCATCTGCGAAGACTATAACATATCAACTAAGATGATTTGTCTTGATCATGGAAGTGGAGACTTCTAGTTGGTATGTTAATATTTTTTAAGAGTTAAGACATATTGGACTGGACCGCAGTGAGATTTATTATTCTCCTAATGATTGTTAAATGAATAATAAATCTCATGACTTCTATTTACATGAACTCTTAATCCTGAGAGAATAATGGACCTGATCATGAAGTATAGGTTTCTTTGATATATCAGGAGTGAGATTTAAAGTCACGATCAAAATCTCAGTATGTTGGGCAGCCACATTTAGTGTTGATGGAATATATATTCTCAAGATGGAATTTATAATCTCTTAACGGAGATATAAAATATTCCATTGAAATAAGTTTAATGGGTTTGGTTATTCAGAGTGTTAAGCCTAACCACCTTGTAAGGAGTTACTAAAGTATATATTTATGAAATTAGATTTCATAAATATATGATGAATAACTTAAAGGATTAAACCCGGTACTCAGGGATTAAGATGTAGTAATCTTCAAAGTGACAGTTTGCATTCATGACTTTGTATTACTACAAATGTTTTATGAAAGGATTGAATGTACAATAAAGTCTTGGGATATAATTTATTAATAAGGCCTAGAGTGTAATTATATTTATATAGTGGTATTAAATATAATTATTGGCAACTTTGGACTTGTCAAGATTTGACAGAAAAGCCCAAGGCCCATTGAAGCTAGAGTCTTATTTATTACCTTTTAGTCCCAGTCCAAGCCACATACTAGAGCTCAATTGGAATGGCCCAAAAGGCTAGCCCAATTAGATAATCAGTTATAAGGAGAGAAACATACATCATTTTGAAAGAGAATGAAATGGTTTGTATGTGAGTGTAGGACACTATCTTATTCTCCCTTGAACACATACATATAAACTAATTGAGAGACCACACTTTCTTGGGCACTAGTGGAATTGAAATGAAGATTAAAAGTGTTCTCTAGTACTTTTAATCTTTGGTTTTGAATTTCATTGCACCAAGGTACACTCTCTTGTTCTTATATTATGAAATTTACTTAGTACATGTTATCAATGGCGAATGAAGTAGATTCGTTAATTTTTCACTGCGTATGTTTTGTATGCGATACGAACATGTATTTCTCCAACACCAAGCATATGCCCTGGGATATATCATCATGGAAAGGCCAACATACTGTGGTCGCATGGCAAGGAAGTACTCATTTGCCCACAAAGTCAAATTCTGCCAACAACCCTCAAGGCTCCTAAAGCCCTGGCATGACGCCTGGCTCAAATAGGCAATGAAAAATCTGTAAGAAAGGGACCCCTAATTGTAAGCCCCTATAACGGACACCACTCTTATGGCTGCCAGTAGCCTATAAGTTAGCATTGACCTGTTATTGCCCATTAGGCAACTATCAATGAAGTAGAAGAAGAACTGCTTGAGAGCAATGTCGTCTAGCTCTGTATGTTCTCCTACAGCCATTGTATACAAATATGGGGCTTATTAGTACCATTTGGTTGTCTTGGTAAAAGGGTAGGGAATGCCCAAAAGCTCGTTTGCCATTGCGAAGCTCACAAACTTAGTCGAGATAGGCTCCCCTCCAAATATAAGGCCCAAGATGGCCATCCAGTTAAGGGGAAGGATTGCATACTCCCCGCAGCTTAGGTGAAAAGTGCCTGTCTTAGCATGAAATTACTACACCAAAGCCTCAGCCAGCCTATGCCTTATGGAACAAGGCGGAATACTAAGGAAGGACTCGAACCCCTGCTCCATTAAGAAGGCACGATAGCATGCATTAGTAAAGGCACGAAACAAGCGGAGGGAAAGTGAATATTATGCCCCTTAGCTAGGAACCCTATTAGCACCTTGTGCTCAAAATCAAAGAAGAGCTATCCGTCAGCACACATAATATATATATATATATATATATATATATCGAAATGACAAAAGGAAGGGAACAGAAAAGCGTACATGAGCCTTCCAGGCCTGAGCTGAAGGATGCCTCTTTAAATCATACTATAGATGGGTGTCCTCAATGCCGTCATCCATCTCTCCAGTATAGGCTTCTAATTTGGCCTGATGAAGTGGGAACCTCGATTTATGACTCCTGCACCTAAGAGCACTAGGGCCTTCCTCGGCTATGTCATCAGCCTCTAAATCAACATCAACATCAAACATGAGCTCGTCTCCAAACTTGTTGCCCTCTAGGCCTCCTCCCTCTTCGGTCCACAAGAACTGTGAAGAACCTCTTCCCGAACCAATGCGGGACTGAGATAAGGCACTGGCTATCTGTACCGAACATTAGCTCCTAGTGAGATGTGTTATATGTACGCTCCTAGGGGGCATAGTGTCATCACCTCCTCGATCAAAGTGGCTCTGAAGGGTCCACGCAACCTACTCGCTAGCCAAAACAGTGTCATCATCACCACTGGATGAGTCCACTTGAGATGGAAGAATGACGGGAGCCTTCTCGCGATCCCCACTTGATCTCGGTCACCGAGACATAATCTGCAAAGAACAAATCCAGATTTAATTAGTAAGCCCAAAACATATGGCAATGCAACCAGACAAGTAAGTATATCTAACCCTACTACCTAACACATATCATGCATGTTCATACCAAGATGTCATGTTGCCTTAAAAGTATTCCAAGTTTTCAAAATACCTCCCTCGGGATTCAGATTCAGTAATGATCGTTTAATCCTATCTCTTTTGCCTCAAAAGTTCTCCAAATTTTCAAAATACCTCTCTTAGGATTCATATTCAGCAATGACTGTTTAATCCTATCTCTTTTGCCTCAAAAGTATTCCAAGTTTTTAAAATACCTCTCTTAGGATTCAAATTCGGTGAAGACCATTTAGTCCTATCTCTTTTGCCTCAAAAGTATCCAAGTTTTCAAAATGCCTCTCTTAGGATTCAGATTTGACAGCGACCATTTAGTCTCATTAGGATTTAGATTCGGCAGCGACCATTTAATCCTATGCCTTCTTTGAGATTTAGATTCGGCAAGGATTGTTTAGTCTCACCGTGATTCAAATTCAGCAGCAACTGTTTAATCCTATGCCAACTTCAAGATTCATATATGGCAACGACCGTTTAGTTTCATCAGGATTCAAATTTGGTAGTGACTATTTAATGCTATGCCTTCTTCAATATTCAAATTTGGCAGCAACCGTTTAGTCCTATGCCTTATTCGAGATTCAGATTTGGCAAAGACCTTTTAGTCTAATCATAATTCAAATTCGGCAGCAACCGTTTAATCCTATTCATTCTTCAAGATTCAAATTTGGCAGCAACCATTTAGTCTCATCAAGATTCAGATTCAACAACGACTGTTTAGTCTCATCAAGATTTAGATTTGGCAGCGACCGTTTACTCCTATGCCTTCTTCGAGATTCAAATTCGGTAGCGACCATTTAGTCTTATCGAGATTTAGATTCGGTAGCGACCATTTAGTCCTATGCCTTCTTTGAGATTTAGATTCGGCAACGACCGTTTAGTCTTATCAAGATTCAGATTTGATAGCAACCGTTTAATCCTATGCTTTCTTCGAGATTGAGATTCAGTAGTGACCGTTTAGTCTCATTAGGATTCAGATTCGGCAGCGACTATTTAGTCCTACGCCTTTTTCGAGATTTAGATTTGAAAGCAACAGTTTATTCTCATTAAGATTCAAATTCAGCGGTGACCATTTAGTCTCATCGAGAATTAGATTTGGCAGCAATTGTTTAATCCTATGCCTTCTTTAAAATTCAGATTCAGCAATGACCATTTAGTCTCACTGGGATTCAGATTCGACAACGACCATTTAATCCTATGTCTTCTTCAAGATTCAAACTCAGCAGAGACCACTTAGTCTCATTAAAATTTAGATTTGACAGTGATTGTTTGATCCTATGCCTTCTTCGAGATTCAAATTCAGCAGCGATCGTTTAAACCTATGCCTTCTTCAAGATTCAAATTCAGCAGCAACTGTTTAGTCTCACCAGGATTCAAATTTGGTAGTGATCGTTTAATCCTATTCCTATATCGAGATTCAGATTTGGCAGCGATCATTTAATCCTTTGTTTTCCAAAACTACCCTTACTCAAAATTACATTGTTCTCACTTTTTCAATCTCCCAAAATTTTCCATTTGTCATTCCTAGTTTCTTATATCTACCTAGCTCTTCTCTTTGTTCTCGTAGTGTTTCATGTGTTTTCATAGCATCCAACATATGCAAGTTTACCTATGCTACTCAAACATGTCAACAGATATATCTTCCAACATCATCATGGCATAAATGATAAAAAAAAAAAAAAAAACATATATGCAAAAGTACCAAAAATAAAATAAGTTCTAGCATGCTTTTTCTAGTTGTGTTGTACCTAACATATTTGCAGAAAAAATAAAAAGAAAGAGAAAATAGGCACTGACCTCAAGTGCAAAACAGAAGGCTGAAGTTGCAAACTGAAGCTGAAAGCTGGACTTGTTAGATCGCTACTTGCCCCAGAAAGCATTTTTAGAAGTGAGAGTTTAGGGAAACAAAGTCAAAATGGTCAAAATGAGGCTTTATGGCCCATTTATAGGCCACCATACGGCATGTGAAACCTGGTGCACCTTTAGTGGCCACGGGGTCTACTTGGTGTACCTTAAGTGGCCGTCGGTCAACATTGACTGAGTTAATGTTGAACAGTTCACCGTTGACCAAAAAAAAAAAAAAAAGAGAATTTCTACCTAGCACTAAGGACCAAGCCAAAAGAAATTTTTCTAAACCAGTTGCAGTAGCTTAACCTTGTCAGGTAAGACCAATCTCGACCCATGAACAACGCAATTTTCATATGCAATTTTGGGGCAACAAAATGCAAAATTACATTCCTTATTCAACACCTCCCCTTACCATTGAAATGTCAGATAAAGAAGGGGCAGTTGTAGATACTGTATTTTGTACACACTCGATTTGCATGCTGAACCCGAAAATCTCAAAAATATTAACTTCCTTCCATGGAGCCGCAAAAACATCTAGATTGATGTGGCACAACCGGTTCAGGCATCGGAGCACTCAAAGAGCTATTTCAGGTCAAATTAACCAAAATGCCCCTAGTCAACCTTGGGTTGACCGAAAGTCAAAACTGGTCAAAATCATCCAAAAATCACATTTTTCATGTTTTTACATCAAACCCAATCCACTAGGTGATTTTCGTCAACTTTGACCAAGCTTGGCCAGGTTTGACCCGAGGATGACTTTTGAGGGCCTCAAAAACCCTAATTTTGATCCGACTGTTGGAACGGGTCGAGACCAACGTCATCATGATGATTATTGAATTCCTTTTCCAATGACTGCTCATGGGTCAGAATCGAGTTTAAAACGGTGGAGATATCTCGAAAACTGTGCAAAGCGCGTCACCTCACTTCCCGAGGCCATAACTTTTGATTCAACCATTGGATTTTCAAATTATTTAGTGTTCCAAAAATTAAACATCTAGATCTTTCCAAAGACACCAAGATCATCCCAATCCAAGCTGGAGAAGGCCTTCATTAGGCCATTCTAAAGCTAAAGAGTCACTTTTTCAATATAAATACCCCTAGACCCCCCCTCAGATTGAAAAAAAAAATCAAATAATAATAATAATAATAATAAAATAATTGGGCAATTTGGAGCATTTTTCAGTGCAGATTCTCTCTCTTTTCCTTTCTAAATTCTCTCCCAAACACATCAAAAAAACCTTTGATTTCTCTCTTTCTTCAACAATCAAGAGGTAGTGTTCTTGCACTCTTTTCCATTTCCTTGGTCTTAGGACCTTGGATTTGAGGTTTAAAGGGTGTAAATGTAACTTTTTAGCTACAATCTACACCCTTTGCTTTATCTTTGTTCATAGCATGTCTATTTGCTTTCCATAGTAAATATTTTCTTTTTCTTGCTTCCTAGCATGTTTTATAGCCTTTTTTAGCATGTTTCCTTACTTTTGCCATTTTTTACCTTTTTAATCTTGTTGGCCTAGCCTTCTTGGGCTAGGATATGCCTAAATTTTGTGTTTATGCTTAGATCCATGTACTTAGGTGTTTTTGGCCATGTTCATGCTTAGATCTATTTGTTTATGTGCTCCTTGCCTTGTTTATGCCTAGATCTACTTGTTTATGTGCTCCTTAGCATGTTTATGCTTAGATCTACTTGTTTATGTGCTCCTTGCCATGTTTATACTTAGATCTATATCTTTGTGTGCTCCTTGCCATGTTCATGTGTCTAGATCTACATATTAGTTTCTATGCCATGTGCTTCTAAAGTGTTTTTACTTTTTGTTATCTCCTCTTTCTTCTGTTTTGGCCCTCTAGGTAGGGTGTAGATCTAGATCCTGTGGTCTAGGCCTACATCCATACACCTAAGCCTATATTAAAGGGTTTGGATCATTTGCTTTATGCATGTCTATGTTTGTTTCCTTTTATGCTTTATCTCCATATTTTCCCATTTAGATCTAGGCTTTGCCATGATTTGTGCCTTCCATGGGCTTGTGTTTGTTAGTCTTTAAGGTCACTTGCTACGTGTGGTTGCATCCGTCCCTTTTGTGGGTTGCTTGGGGTGTAACCACTTGTAAGGCACACCTCCAGGGTGTTGATGTGCTTGATACACACCTTTCTCCTCTACGTGCAATGTTATTATGCTTACCTTGCTTGCTTTGTACCACCCGTTTGGCTTTCTTTGCTTCTTTGCATCTTTACATGCTTACCTACATGTTCATGCATGAGTCTATGTGTCGTCCATATTCCAATCCAATAGAACTATGGACACCCAATCCAAACCTACATTTGTCCTCCTAGGATACCCTCTTTGTTTGATAACATGTTTGTTTGCCCCCGTTTAGCTCTCTCTCTTTGATAGCTTGTCTCTTAGCATGCTTTCTTTCTGTTTGTTTCTTTGCTTGTCTACTGGCTTATTTCTTTTGTTATTGCATGTACACGCATAGAGCATGGACACTTGGAACAAGGGTAAAACCTCCTAGGCATAAGCAAAAGGGGGCAAGGATGTAAGCAAGAAGACGCAAGCCCACAAAGGGCAATGTTCAGTAGATTAGAAGGCCTAGCCTCCCCAACCCCAAGTGGTTATATCTTTCTCCCTCTCTCTTAGCATCTTCTCTAGAGCATGTATTAGGGTTCCCCCTCTCCTTGTACCCTTTATTTTTCTTGCTCCTTGCTTAGGCTGCGTTCCTTAGGTATCACAATGTCTGTTTTACATTTCCTATACCTTGCTGGGTCATACCCTTAGGATGTTAGCAATGTCTGTTTATCTTTCTAGCTCTGTGAGATAGTATTATGTATATATGCCTGCGTGTGTGTGGGTAATCATGCACTTTGTATAATGGAGTCTCGTAGCTACGTGAGTGACCCTCTCTAGCTATGAGTGCTCTTCACCTTGTGACATGAGTATGTGCTCAAGGCATTTGCTATAGGTGTATATTCATGTCATATAGTGTGCATTGTCAATGCGGTGTGACCATCCCGATTCATGTCACCAAGTGACATTGGTTTCCTCGTGTATGTAACACATATGAATGTGCTTAAATGTTTTGAGGGGTTTTGGCTTGTCCTAGCATGAGCATGTTGGCATGCACCATATACATAGGCATGAAATCTTGCCGGTGTGCCATAACGCACCAAACACGAAACTCTGCTAGATTTTTTCCATGAAAATGGGGCATCCCTATTGCCATATTCACACGGAAAATGCTTGGTTAGAATAGCGTTTTACGTGCTATGACACATATGAGGCGAAGCGCTGCTAGATTTTCGCCATGAAATTAAGGCGAAATGTTGCTAGATTTTCGCCGTGGAAATTTGACAACAATATTAAACACACTAGAGAATCATTGATCAAGACCACACTCTTTCTGAATCCAAACCTCAAAGCCCGATTCGCTTAAAGCCCCGAAAGCTAATGCCAATAGCTCATTTTCAATTGCTAATGTCCTTAAATTGAGATTTTACTAGAAAAAAGGACTGTCTACAGACAAGCGTTGTGGAGTGTCTAACACCTTCCCCACACATAACTAGACTTCCGAACTTAAGAATCAAGATTTTTTACCAATCCATGTTAGATTAGGAAAAACGACATTTTTCTTAACCTAGGATTGGTAATAAAATAAAATAGAGTCAGGTGACCAATCACACCTTAGAAAAAACCTAATGATTGGTGGCGACTTCACTTATCCTTAACAATTGCCTTAAAATTGATTCATGTTTTAGTTACACACCCAAGGTACAAACCTCCTCCATAGCACCTGGGCTCCTAAGCCTATACGCTTCAAAGCGCGTGCAAGTGTCACCATGATGGTTGGTCAAACTACCGCAAGGCATCAACAAAAGAGTTTGGTCAATTAGTTTAAAAATATTTCACCTTCTAATCCTCATTGGGCTCTTAGTGGGTCTACCCATGTCTTTGGGTTTTAGGGTTTCAAGACTTTCCCAAAGCATAGATGGATCCAACATTTTTTCTATAAAGTCTATAACATATTCATAATCTTGTGTTCTCTTGATTTGAAAAATATTTTGAATTTTGACCCAAAAGCTAGGATATGTCATGACTTCATGGCCCATTCTCCTCCTCCAAAGTCTATGGTATACCCATTGTCTTGGGCTCTTTTGATTTGAAAATTTTTTTTTTTTAATGGACCCTGAATTTAGGGTATATCATGCCTTTGTGGACCATCTCTTACCTTCTTTTTGGATTTATCTTTTCAAAAAAAAAAAAATCAAAATTTGTCTTTTTAATTTTTTTCCTTTTGAAAACTTTTCTCTCTCTCTCTCTCTCTTTTGAAAATTCCTCTTCTTAGAAAAAAAAAATTATTTACAAATTTTTTTTTTTTTTTGGAAAACATTTCTTCTTTGCAAAAAGACTTTCTTCTTTTCTTGATTTTAAAAAAATTTTTTTTTTTAACTCTTTCTTTTAGGTTAAACAACTAGGTGGACAATGATTCCAACCTTGGGCCTAAATGGACCCATATGGATTGTTGGGAAAACCTTTAACGTACTCAAAGCCTATCATAGGCAATAGCACGGATTGTTAATTAGTGGGATGAACTTTGGAAAGTCCTGGCCCGAATGGAGCCTCCATTTTCCCACTTATCTCCAACCATGGCAAAAGGACAAAGAACCAAGTGAAAGTGTGTGCAAAATCATATTAAAAAAGCCTTTGTTAAATTTAGGAAATGGAACACATTGTAGTCAAACTTCTTTATCCCTAGTAGAGATGCCACTATGGGCACAAGCGCCTGTAATGAGTGGTCTCCTTATGGACAGTACGCCTCAGTCTAGGGTGGACCGGGCGTAAGGTGTAAATGGAGTCACCACCTAAATTAGGTCTAGGAACCATATGTATAGCACCCTTGTGGAATGACTAATCTTTACCAGAACACGTGTTTAGAGTTTAGATATGGGGATGAGAAGGTGTTAGACACCCAACCCCACTCAATCCATAGGTTAACCTCCACTCATTGTGTCCCAAATCCTAATCCCTTCAAAGAGTCCTTTAACAGGTTAGTCTAAACGCATACATGCATCTAACATCCAAACATAGCATATGTCCCATACTCATCCATAGCATAAAACCCTACCTTTCATCTAACAAGATTTGTGCATTATATCCAAGGGCAACAAGCACAACAAGACAAAAACATATCACAGAGACAACCCACCCTAAAGCAGAAACAAATCAATCATCATAAGCATATTCAATTGGCAAGGTATCAAGACATTCATCATGTTTATCCATCATAATCAATCGACTCATGTTCAAGTAATCAAATTCATGTACATATGATTTATGCATGACTTACCTCACTGCATCATAGCACCTATGCATCAATGCATGTTCAAGTTCTCATGAATGTTCATGTTATTCATCAAAGCTTGTAAAGCCTAATCATTAATCTAACAATTAAACAAGTAAAACTTATTATTCTACTGACTTTAAAGCTAAACATGTGAAAACTAAACTTAACAAGACCTAAAAAAAGGATTGAAACAAAGCAAAACAAATAAAACAACAAGAACCCTAAATCTGGATTTCTAGGCATGAGCATGTGTGCTCATACATAAAGAATGCATATGCACTCATGAAGCATGGGCATACATACACATTTAGAAACACAGTTAAAGTAGTAACAAAATGACAATCAAACAAAACCTAGCATGCTTTTAATATATAAACTAAAAACCCTAAAATAACAACTTATATATCAAAGATCAACAAAATGGAGAAATACAAAACAAAATCTATTCCTAAACATGCGTTGGATCCAACAACAATCAAGAAAAACATTTAACACATCAAAACATGTTCATCAATATATCCAATCATTTAACTCTTCAATTATGACAGAAAATAACACAATATATTCAATAAAAAAAAAAAAAATCACAAACAAACTTCTAAGCATGCATAACATATAAATCAAAGATAGAATAACAAGAACACAAGTTATAAAAACCCAAATTAAGGAAAAGCCATGGAAAAGGACTCATTTTGCTTATGAAACACAACTTGGTTGATATTTAACCGGCCCCTTAGTGCCTACAAAACAAGATTCAATGAGATATCAAGGAAATCATCGGATTCAATAGTTTATAAGTAATCACAACTCAAAATGAAAAAATATGATCTTGAAAAGTTTTAGAAAGAATGTTTAAAAACGTTTCTTAGAATGAGATAGATAGATTCTACCTTAAGACCACTAGAAAGAGATTATGAAAGACTTAAAAACATGCTAGCTACTATGATATTAGAAGATTCAAAGGGAGAAGATGTTCTTGGAAGAGTTTAGTGAAAAAGTCATCTTCTCTAACTAGGGTTTGATTTTGGAGGCATAAAGTTATATTTATATGCTTAAACTAGGGTTTTTAGACTCTTTTAGAGGATTTTGGACATTCCTAAGGGTTTGAGGGCTGAGCCCTATCAAAGAATGATGATTTGGGGCCTAAAACTCAAGTTATGAAGGCTTGGGAATGAGCCTACGTACGCATGTTCGGGGCATGCATACAAATGCTTCCCCAAAACCCTAATTTTGACTATGTAGTTGGCCCAAATTCAAACAGTCATAACTCACTCAATTTAAATCCAAATTAAGCCAAATTTATGTTCAAATTGATTGCCAATATGTCTACTTTCCAGTGAAACAAACCTAACTAAAATATTCTCTGTGGATCAAAAGTTATGGTCCAAACAGTGAGAGAAAGTCATTTTCAACATCATTTCCAAAGTGATTTAAGCACTTTTGAGTTGTGAATATTTCCAAACTATCAAAATAACTTCAATTACCCTTTGTAGTAGAGGTGTCCATCGGAACCTAGAAACTAACCCACCTGCCCAAACCACACAAGCTGACCCGACACCAATGACGATCAGCGACAGGTCTCGACTACCAAAAACTGACTTAGGCGAGTCGGATAGCGGGTTTTATTCTCCAAAACCTAATGAACCCGATCTAACTGACAAAACCCATGAAAGAAGGCCAAATTTACCTAGATCTGTTTAGATTTAGCGATATTATGGTGAAGGTTTGGTAGTTTTTGGTTAGATATGGTAAAGATCTAGTGTTTTTTTTTTTTTTTTTTCTTTTTGTTTTTTTTTTTCTTTTGTTTTGTTGTTGTTGTTGTTGTTTTTTTTTTTTTTTTTTAATTAGATTCGATGATGAGGTGAAGTTTTCGCTCAAATTTGGACTTGATGTGGTGGTTTTAAGCTTCGATCCGAAAAAGACCCAATGGTTGTAACTTAATTCCAAGGCTAACTGACCCGACCGTTATCCGCTAGAGACCGATCCGACTCGACCTGAGGTTGTCTACGGTCGGTGGCGGGTCGTTCAACCATCCACCTAATGTAAGCGGTTCGATTACGGGTTGGGCACTAACCCGACTCGGACCAACCCTTGGACACCCCTACTTTGTAGACATGTTGAGCTCATCATTGGGCTGGGGACTAAAGTTTACTATTCAGGTACAAAATGAGATGTCTACCCTTGGAGATCTTTCAATTACTTACTATTCAAGCACCAAGCCTCCTCTTCTCCAAGGTATGTGAATTTCCTATCTCTCATACTTTAGAGCTATTGGAGATCTTTCAATTACTGACTTAGCTTTCAGATGTTCTTTGGCCAGAACCCCACTAGTGCTCTTTGTATGTTCTTCACCTTTTGTTCTTCAAGTACCTCCAATCCATTGCGCACATGGACACTTGATTCATTCAAGATTTTGTGCATCATCAGATTTCATTTTTACATGATTAAAAAATTTCTTATTTTATTTTTTTTACACCAAAAACCAGACATGGGATTTTCTATAAAAATTCCCTTTGCTTTCTCAATACATAAAACCAAATCTAAAATTTTATCCTAAATCTCATTCATCCTTTTAAACATGAAACCAAATCTGAAATTTTATCCTAAATCTCATTCATTCTATTAAACATAAAACCAGATCTAGAATTTTCTCATAAAATCCTTGTTTTCAATACATAAAACTAGATTTGGAATTTCCTCATAAAATTTCTTGTTTTCAATACCTAAAATCAGATCTAGAATTATCTATAAAAATTCAGTCATCCTTTCAAAAACCATATTCAAAATTCTTTTCTCCATACCTTCATTATTTTTATTATTAAAAGATTAGATTTGAATATTCTTCAAAAATTACTTTCTTTTTCGTAAGGATTAGATCTCCTCGATGGAATAAGGTAGATCTTAGATTTTCAAGAGTATTTAGTTTTAGATCTATAACTAACAAATTGCATGTTGCATCTCATAATTGCCTGCAATTTGATGGGCTTTATATATTCTTTAGCGGTTGGAGAAATAATACAATTTGAGTTTGTTCCAAATAAGTTTTTTCGAAAAAAAAAAAAAAAAAAAGTTTTGTATGAACCATGCTTTCTCTTATTTGGTTACACCTCCCCTGCATACTTCATTTGCTTGTTGTAGTCCTATTATTGTCAATATGGATTAGCTCTCACACCTGCCGCAATT
Organism: Quercus wislizeni; assembly: GCA_023055345.1. Taxonomy (NCBI): domain Eukaryota; kingdom Viridiplantae; phylum Streptophyta; class Magnoliopsida; order Fagales; family Fagaceae; genus Quercus; species Quercus wislizeni. The sequence continues at coordinate 38,041,979 of JALGQJ010000002.1, forward strand.
TAATAATCTCATATAGGAATGGCAATAGGGCGGGGCAAGGTTGAAGGATGAGATCTTCGCCCCCACCCTGCATGATTTTGTCTTGCCCATCCTCACCCTGCTCCGCATGATTGGGAAATTTTTTTTGCCCCACCCCCACCACTTAGGGCCCCGCAAAACTCTATTTCTTGTTAATTTGTCCTACAACTATTAAAATTTCTTTTAAATAAAATTACATGTTTCATTAATAAAAATATACTTGAAATTACAAATAAATTTATCCCATTAAAAATGCTTCAAGATACAAAACCAAACACACCAATAGGTACAGTGAGTTAACTTTCATGAATATATTTTGTTTATTTTTTAATAATAACTAATGCATTTTTCTGTCTTTAATTTTTTTTATAAAATCTTTTTCTTTGTCTTTATTTTTTTATAACTTCGTTATCTCTTTCTAGAAACTAATCTGGAAGTCCTTTTTTCTTTATTTTTTCTAATATATATACCTCATAGGACAAGCTATTATGTTGTTCCAATTTGTTCATGATAGAAATAACTACACAAACATTTAGACATGTACCTCATAATAGCCACACACAATGACACAAACACAAACATTCAAACCCGTAACTAATAAAAATAGAAAACATTCTATTATGCTTATGATGAAAACTATGTTGAGAAAGCCATTGAATGGAATTAATGATTCAATGACAGATAAATTTGTTTCTAACAAAGACAAAAGAAAACGTTAAAATTAGTACCTTATTTCCAACTTTGCTAGAGAGAAAAAAGATGCAGAGAGCCACGTTGGGTAGAATAAAATAAGCTAATGATATATTTGTTCAAATAGTAGAATTTTAGGATATGAAAAATTTACAATTTAACCCTTATTAATGAGGGGCGTAGCAGGACAGGGCGGGACGGGTTGGGTCTAAAAAGTGTAAACCCATTCCTAACCCCCCCCCCCCCCCCGGCGGATGGTGCAGGTCTAAAATCTCGTCTCATCCCCGCCCCACCACCTTTGCAAGGCAAGGGAAACCTGCACGGGGCGAAGCGGGGATGGGATGGATCAAGCGAAACGGGGCAAAATTGCCATCAAAGTTCTTGTACATGAATGGCATGAGAACCACAGTAACCCATAATTCATCTCTTTTTAATTTTCTTTGTTTTTTTCTCTTTTTATTTGATTCTTTTTCTTCAAACAATAGCATTATAAATCAGAAAATTCCCGTGTGGAACGTACCTCATTCATAACAAGTATCAAAAAAGCACCAACGACCATTACAAGAGAACTCTAAGTGTGGGTATCCAATGTAACATTCAGAGTTCCATTTTCTAGACAATTTTCAATTCTTTCAACCACGCTGTATGAAGGCAACATGGATCAGGTTTTCCTTGTGCAATTGCCTTCTCTGAGAGCGAGTAGAACCAACCATTCCTCCATTTGAACTACAAGCATCAAGAAAACTTAACAATGAGATCAGATTTAAGTTCATGAATCAGACATATTAATAATATCTGTAAATTGTATCTTTTACCTCTTTAATTGCTGTAGGAAAATGGGCAACAGCTCGGGAGTATGCACATAATCTATCCTCCATAGCCTCATCAAATACTAAACCTTTCTCGGCAGCTGCTGCAGAAGCGAGTTCTACTATAAGGCTAGAGACCTAAAAGCATAAATGATGATGGTTAAGTATTGAGCTAATTCTGGTTCTCAACCCATAACCAATTTGAATTTGGCATTTCCTCCACAAGGCTATGCATTCCATGCTCAATTTCACACAGTACCTCAAACTCAAAGCAGATTAAATTCATTATATTCCATTCATTGACCAACTTTGGTGCAATTGACATGAGAGATCCTTTCAAGTATACTGTTTAATGTGATAGATTCAGGGTGAAAAAGCACCATACATATTACAATTCAGTATTTTCTTCTTCCTTGCTAAATGATATTGAAATCTTGTTAAATACCCCCAAAAAGACTAGTCAAGTTATTAAAATCTCCCCTACTTAAATTTCTAACGTCCCCATTAGGGGTACACGTGCTACAGTGCCCCCGAGCGACCTGCCCCGAGGAAATCACTAGCCATATCTATGCTTACACCCTAAAAAGATTAGTCAAATTATAGTCATGGCTATCAGAATCTCGCTCCTGGATCTTAGACTCCTAAGATCCTAGGATTCTACCCCATAAAAACAATCCAAATTGGTGTAGAATATTTCATAGGGTAGGATTGACTTGGGATCCCGATCCCAATCCTGAATGCTGGAATGTAAAATCCACCAATCCTACTCTATAGAATCCCTACAATCCTATAGGATCAATTTGGATTGGTATAGGATCGTTCATATAGCCTCTAAGCAACGGAATTGACACCCATTAGAGTTATTACAATTATTTGTAATTATATCTTTCTATGGTGAGATTAGGATTCTTCAACCCTAGCGATCAAGTTGTATTAAGTAGTTAGTACCTTTTATGCGTAATTTGTGTCACATTTACTTTTCTTTTTTCTTTTTTCCTTATCTTTAACATATATTATCATTACTGATGATTTCTCATTATATATTTTTATGAAAAGTAAAATTTTACGATTCGAAGTTATACATAAATTATTCAAGAAAGAGTTTGAGATCAGGGTTTTGTCTACTTTTGTAATCAAGTTATGTGATTACACAATTTGCTAAGTCATGCCTCATATGATCATAAGCTGATATGAATTAATTCTATCAAATCATTTTAAAGATAATAAATACAACGAGTCTTGACTCCCCATATGCATCTCTTTTTTAATAATATCATTAGGGATAGATACACAAACCCTCTGTGATTTCCCTAAAAACATGGAGCCCACTTGAGGTTTTGAGTGTAAGTGTGTAACACTTAACCCTCATTTAGTTGGCTTATGGGTAAATCGTTAATTATTTAACACTTAAAAAAAAAAACCAAAACAAAACAAACAATCTTGTGGTATTGTTTTATGTGAATATGCAGCACTAAATATGGACGTGTTGTCACATGAGCAACTTACAATTCATATAAAGAGATGTTTAATGGTTTATGCATAAAACAATAACAAAAGGGGGTTGTATTACATTCAAAACTACGGTTTCATGTTTTAAGGACACACCACAGTGGGTGTTTGTATATTTTTCTCATATCATTAAATTGTTGAGCTTAGATACTACAGTCTAAGAAAGAAGAGGTCACACAATTGAACAAAGAGGTCACTGAAAAAACAAAGAAAATAAGGAATTATGTTTAAAAAATAAATTAATGGCAGATCAGGGCAAAACCCTAATTCACCGCCTGCAGCTGTAAGGGATAGAGAGGCATAGGAAGAAGTAGATAAAGCAAGAAATCAGAATCCAAAGCCCACATTCCAACATATTCTTTATGAAGCTCCAAAATATAGTAATAGTTGCAAATAAAAATGATATGTAGCTAATTTAGTCAAACTTCATTTCTCATATTTTCAGCCCAAAAGTCTGATAGACAACACTAATTAATTTGCAGTGGAACTTAGAGGGGGAAAAAAATGTTATTCACAAAGGTAACATACCTCAGAGCGGTACTCCTTCTCCACAACACCAACAGTGGCCCCTGGATGACGAGCTCCCACAAGCATGAATGCTGATATCCATATCAGCTTTTCTAACATCTGCTTTTGAAACGCTTCCTTGTCCAGAACCTAGCTTAAGTTACATTACACATTACACATTACACAAGCTTGTATTGAATAGAAGAGTACTCTTTCTCCTGTCAGGCAATATGTACAGTAGCATAGATATAGTTGCAAACGTCCTAACAATATTTGCATTTTCATTGGTCAATGCAACGAGGTGTCTGAATTTAATTGGAGAACAGTATTTGAGCGAGTGTGTGTGTGTGTGATGTTAAAACATTAAAAAATAAATTTATGGGTGAAACTGAAAAAGGATAGTTGGGTTTGGTGTTACCTTGCAAGAAAGGGCAGCAGCATGCAACCTTGCAGCAACAACAGGGGCCCACTTGCCATAAGCTGCAGTTAGTCCTTCAGGATTGGTATCAGTCTTCCCATCCACAGGGGTTTCTCCAAGCTTTGAAACCGCAAAATAGGCTAACACTTGCTCCGCATCACTTACACCTTTACTATTAAGCCATGGCTCCAGCATTCCATTCTGGAAAAATACCAAATCTGCGCTACATTTTGATTTGAGATTGAGATTGAGATTGAGATTGAATGGCAAAAAATTAAATTATAATTGAAATTAAGTAATTAGCTACCTTTCCATCTGGAGGGAGGAGTGGCTTCAAGAACGGCGTCAAGATCATCATTCCTAGTGCAGACGAAGATGGGTCCCTCGAAATCAAGAGGCACGGACTGTCCTCTCTTCACCACCAAATCCTGACCGTTGCCCATTTCCTGCAATGCCCTTCCCACTCGTCCGCTGCCCACAATTACGGCTGGGACCACTTTGGCCATGGCCATGGCCATAGTAGGAGTGCGTTTGTATCTCCAACTCCAATTAGGTATTGAAAGGTGGTGGTGAGGCCAAAGAATAAGATTACGAGAGCTAGAAGAAGAGAATGAGAGTGTTAGTGCGTTGGCCATGCCCACCATGCCTACCCCTACCTGTGTCTTCTTCTTGGAGTAAAAAGGACATAATCATGGCTTCTTTTTTGTGGGTTTTAGAATTTCTTTTTGTTTACGGAGAGAGAGACACTCTGGGGTTGAGAAGATCCGATCCGAAGAGAGGAGAAAATGACAAAATGCACAAATTAGATGTGAAAGGTAGGCCACTCGTTTATAGCACAACCACACCCACACACCCACACCCCCTATCCCGCCTAAGAGCACCGTCTAATTCCGTGACCATCACGCCAAAGATACAAGGCATCAATTTGAACATTTTATATCATTAGCTAGACTTATCACACGTGGAGTTATGCTCTTTTTATTTATTTGTTTGTTTTTTATTTTTTTGGGTTTAGTGTTATAATATTTAAATGTGATATATAAATAACACTTTCTATATATATATATATATATATATATTTAAAGAAAGAGATAAAGTAACGTAGAATAATGTTTAAAATTGAGATAGAAATAGTATATTAAGTTTTAGGTTGAATGGAGAAGATAAACGAAAATGGATAAAACTTGGGAACAGTACATTACTCTTTTAACCAATTTGTATTTTTTTATTTAAAATTATTTAACTAAAAGATAGGAGTATTTTAAAGAATTTAAAAATGTGTGTAATGGTATTTTAGTACACAAAAAGTTGAAACCTAAAGAGGGAATCGTGTTATTAATAGTATTGATAAAGAATTCAAATAGTTTTTAATTAGTGTCTTCTAGGATGTATTAGACTTTATGTTTTATTTCTCCTAAACAAACAAATATTTTATTGTGCTTTTAGATCCTAAGAGTCATGTCCGACTTTGATCATGCTAAGTTAATGTTTTAATTACCATTTTCATTCTCCTATGCTTAAAAGGTTGTTCTAATCTCTATATAAGCCTTTTGGCTAAATTAAATAAAATCAGAGTGTATTTTTAGATTAAAAAGTTTTGTGCTTCAAAAGATGGATTTCTTCTTTTAAACTCTTATCCATTTGGTGGATTCCTTGGGTGGCGAGTTTTGGTTTTGTATCTCTTTAGGTGGTGTTTCTGTATCTCATAGAGTGGTGAGTCATTTATCTCTTTTATTTATTAAGTGTTAGGTTCAAACTATCGTACTATATTACATTCCAGCCATCCTTCACTCCCTTATCAAATCAGTTTGGTTTGCCCCATACAATTCCAATATCAGTTAGTATTAGAGTTTTGGTTCAATGGCTAGACATCATCAACATGGAAATAATGTTGAAATAATTGAGAAAGGTCATCAAGATTTTGAAATAGATGATTTAAGGAGACAACTTTAGCAACTCCAAAAGCGTTTGCAGTTTTATGAAAATGAAGGACAAGGTCCTAGACATCATATTTTAGAATATGAAGTTGTTAGCAATGATGAAGAGGAGAATCCAATTCACCATGCTCATAGTCATTCCTCCGGTGGGAGCACTCCACCCCATCCTTGTCATCTTAGAAACTTACAACGAGGTTATGATATGAAGGTGGACATTACAGAATTTGAAGGGAAAATGCAACCTGATGATTTCATTGCTTGGCTAACTAATGTTGAGCAAATTTTTGATTTCAAAGATTTTCCAGAAATTGCAAAGTAAAGATTGATGCTATCAAGTTGAAGAAACATGCTTCAATCTAGTGGGAGCATCTCAAGTGGCAGTGACAATGTGAAGGAAGAGATCATATTGTGACATGGGAAAAGATGAAAAGAGAACTCAAGAGAAAATACTTGCTTGACCATTACAAATAAGATCATTTTCTTAAATTTCATAATTTAAAACAAAAAGAGCTTTCTATAGAGGAGTATACAGAGGAGTTTGATCATCTTATGATTTAATGCAATATTATAGAACCAAAGGCACAAATGATAGCCTACTATCTTGGTGAGTTACATGTTGAACTCAGTAATATGGTCCAACTACAACTATAGACACTGTATTTTGGTCGCCCTCGATTTGCATGCCAGACCCCAAAAATTCAAAAAATATTATCTTTTCTCCAAAGGGCAGCGAAAACAACTAGATTGAAGTGGCACAATCCGTTCGGGCATCAGAGCATTTGAAGTGCCATTTTAGGCCGAATTGACCAAAATGCCCCTGGTCAACCTTAGGTTGACCAAAAGTAAAAGTTGGTCAAAATCATTTCAAAATGACATTTTTCATATTTTTACATCAAACTTGAGCTACTCAGTGATTTTCACCAACTTTGACCAAGTTTGGCTTGAGGTTAACGCCTAAGGGCACTAAAAACCCTAATTTTTTATTTGAATATCAGTACAAGTTGGGACTAGTGTTATTGCAAAGATTATCAAATTCCCTTTCCAATGACTATTCATGGGTCGAAATCATAGTTAAAATAGTTGAGATATCTTGAAAACCATGAAAAGCACATCAGCACGTTTCTCGAGGCTATAACTTTTGATCAAACCATTAGATTTTTAAATTTCTTTAGTGTTCTGGAAACTAGACACCCAGAGCTTTCCAGGGACACCAATATCAATTCAATTCGAGTTTGGGAAGGCTTTTAAATACACTTCCAAATTCGAATTGGGAAAATGCTAGAATTGCTGATGTCAAAAAGGTGGTTGGCGGCCCTTTAAGGTTTGTTAGAAGCCAAAACTGAAAGGGTACTTTTTTACTATAAATGGCCCTAGACCCCTCATTTTGCAACCAAAAAAAAAAAATTCTAGGTAGATTCTTTCTCTCCTCTCTTTAATTTCTCTCTCAAACACATCAAAACACCTTCAAACACCTTAGGGTATGTCTGGTAACTTTTTTTTTCCTTATTTTATGTTTTCAAACATAATTTTTTATTTTTGAAACTAAAAAACTTGTTTGACAACTCAAAATGGACAAAAAACAAAAATTATTCTCAAAACTCAATTTGTGAAGGAAACTGAAAATATGCAAAAAACTATTTTCAGTTTCTAATTTTCAAAAGTCAATGAAAACACACATTTAATTTAATGAATTTATCTCATTTAATGAGTTAGCATTAGAGTTCAAATCCTAGTAACAATATATTTTAGTATTTTCTATTTTTTTCTTCAAAAAAACTATCTTTTTAATTTCAACTTGAAAGCTCGAAAATGTGTGAAAGCACAAGAGCTATTTAAACCCCCAAATTATAGTTATGGTTCAGTTGGTTTTACTCCAACTTAAATTAAGTGTGAAATAGAGTAAATGCGAGTAGATAAACAAATAAGCAAACTACTCTAACCCATAATCATTATAACACAGCATTAAAATGAAAAGTAAAAGAGTAGGGAAGAAGAATGTAAACACAAGATAATACGCTGATGTGTTATCAAAGAGGAAATCGAAGAACTCGGCGAAAAACCTCTCCGCCGCCTTCTAAGCGGTAATCGATCCGCTAGATAATCAGTTGGGATACATGAATAGCAAAAGACCCTCCAAGCCTAGTCTACCCAATGCACTTAAGCCATCCAAGCTCCTACTCCAACAAGACTTCTCAGAATCGTGTTTTGTCTCTGGATCTTGCAATACACTCGATTGCATCTGCCAAAGCTTGGCTTCTTCCAATGCTTCCTAGCAGCACCAAAACCTCACTTGACACTCTGAAAGGGTGTGGTAAGTGTTTGGACTATCAACCTCTCAATGGTATGGAAATGGAGAGGTAGGAGTTGAGGCAAATCCACAAGTAATTGTGTAGAAAATTGTGAGTATAACAATCTCTAACTCTCAAGGTTTGTGGTTAGGGTTTTCTTTCAGAAGCACTCCTCAACATATGTGGGTAACGAGGTTATATATAGTGTGGGCAAGGATAGAGTGTATCAGAAATGACAATCTGGCAAACCAAAATATTTTGCGGGTGTCTCGCGGGAAGGCCTTACCTGCGGGACACTCGCAAAAACCAGTTGTCTCCATCCTGTCCTTACTCTTTTCATTCCAATCATGTGTAGGGCACATGCATCAGTTCGTAAGAAGCTTACTTGCGAGCTACCCGCGAAAACAAATTCAGTCTTCAATTAGCCTTGAGTCTTCACACTCTCTTTCTCTCACACATAACCCTTACAAATAAAAACCCACATGAAATACAGGGTGCATAAGATTGAACAAAATTACAATTAAATTTGGCACAGAATTAAAGCCAACATAAATATAGTTGTAAATTACAACTTTACACAACTAACCAAAAATAGTTTTGATTTCAAAAATATAATTAAATTGTTTTTTCTTTATATTCCCCAAAACAAGTTTTTGAAAATATAAAACAAAAACTGTTACTAAACATAACCTTAGATTCTCATATTTTCTCTACAATCTTCAAGATAGTGTTCTTGCACCTAATCTTTCTCTCCTTGGTTACATACCTTGGATTTGAGGTTTAGGGATGTGGATGTAGCTTTTTAGCTACAAACCACATCCTTTTCTCTTTACTGCTTTGCCTAGCTTTGTTTTGCTTAATAAAATGCTTTTATTGCTCTTCCTAGCATGTCTTTATAGTTTTTCTAGCTTGTTGCCTTGCTTTTGCCATGATTTACCACTTTGATGTTGTTGGCCTAGCCTTCTTGGTTAGGATATGTCTAAGTTTAATGTTTGTGCTTAGATCCACATGCTTTTAGGCTCCTCTGTTGTGAAAACACATGGAATAATAGATTTGTATCTCATACAAATACATGCAGTGAAATATGAACGGATCTACTTCATTCATGATTGATTACATGCACTATGTAAATTTCAAAATTTAAGAACAAGAGAGCGTACCTTGGTATGGTGAAATTCAAAACAAAAAATTTAAAAGTACTTCGGAACACTTTTAATTTTCACTCCAATTCCACTTTACGCCCAAGAAGTGTGATTTCTCAATCAGTTTCTAAGGGAGAATAATCGAGTGGCTTCTACTTACACATACACACCATTTCACAATGATGTATCTATTAAAATTCTATATGTATCTCCCTTTGTATCTAACTTATTATCTAATTAGGCTGGTCTTTTGGGCCTTTTCAATTGGGTTTTAGTGTGTGGCTTGGAGTGGGACCAAAAGAGAACAAATAAGACTCTAACTCTAATGGGCTTTGGGCTTTTTTGTCAACTCTTGACAAGTCCAAAGTTACCATTAATTATATTTGATACCATTATATAAATATAATTGCACTCTAGGCCTTATTAATAAATTATATCCCAAGACTTTATTATACATGCAACCCCGTAATAAAATATTCGTAGTAAAACAAAGTCATGAATGTAGACTACCACTTTGAAGATTACTACATCTTAATTCTTAAGTAACCGTTTTAATCCTCTAAGTTATTCATCATATATTTATGAAATCCAATTTCATAAATATATACTTTAGTAACTCTTTACTAAGGTGGTTAGGCCTAACACTCTGAATAACCAAACCCATTAAACTTATTTCAAGGGAATATTTTATATCTCCATTAAGAGAATATGAATTTCATCTTGAGAATATATGTTCCATTAACACTAAATGTGGTTGCCCAACATACTGAGGTTTTGATTGTGACTTTAGATCTCACTCCTGATATATCAAAGCAACCTACACCTCATGATCAGGTCCATTATTCTCTCAGGATTAACAGTTCATGCAAATAAAAGTCGTGAGATTTATTATTCACTTGGCAGTCATTAGGAGAATAATAAATCTCACAGCGGTCTAGTTTAATATGTCTTAATTCTAAAAATATATCAACATATTAACTAGAAGTATCCACGTCCATGATCAAGACAAATCATCTTAGTTGATATGTTATAGTTTTCGTAGATGAAATGCCCAATTTCATCATCGACTACAAACCAAATTCCGAGTTTATAAAGAACTTGTGATTTATATCTTCTATGACTAAATCACATACTATGCATCTCATGGACTATATGATAATGTCCAAATATTCATGTTACCATTATTTTAGATAATAATAAAACAACTTTTTTAATAACAACATTAAATCATACATAATGTCATACATAGTATCATACAATAGGATTTAAGGGCACTAATCCTAACAGTCTCCCACTTTCCCTAAAGAATATTGTGCACTAATCTAACTCACATTCCCTCCAAATGTGACTCAAAAGTCTTTTGGGGCAAGGCTTTGGTAAAAGGATCTACTAGATTATTTGCACTATCAATCTTTGCTACTACCATATCTCCTCGAGCAATAATGTCTCGAATAATGTGGTACTTTCTTTCTATGTGCTTTCCTTTCTTGTGGTTCCTTGGATCCTTGGATTGTGCAACCACTTCACTATTGTCGCAAAACAATGTGATAGGAACTTGCTCCATTCTTGCAACACCATGATTAGAAAGGAATTTCTTAAGCCAAACAGCTTCCTTTGCTACTTCACAAGCAGCAACATATTCAGCTTCCATGGTGGAGTCGGCAATACATGATTACTTAACACTCCTCTAACTTATGGCTCCACCTTCCAAGGTAAACACACAACTTGAAGTAGACTTTCTGAAATCAAGATTTGATTGAAAATCTAAATTTGTATAACCAATGGGAATCAAATCCTTATTATGGTAAACAAGCATATAATCTCTCGTTCTTCGTAGATACTTGAGAATATGCTTTACAGCATGCCAATGTTTAAGTCCTGGATTTAATTGATATCAGCTGACCATGCCAACTTGTAAGGTTGAATTTAATCAACCATCTTGTTGGCTTTATTACATGCCAAATTTGCTTGTATTTTAGCAATTAGTAATCCTGTATTTAGGTGAGATTCATGTAAGGGTAGTGAGTGAGAGAGTATGAAGCAATGCTCAAGATTGTGTAAAGAAGCAAGGAATCACGACTGGATCTTGCGGATGGCTCGTGGCTGCAAGCCGCTAGGTGTTGAACAGGTGCCAAGCATGCCAGAAGTTGGAGCATTATGCCAGCTGGAGCACTATAGGACAAAAAGTACAGATCGGCCATTCAATTACCTCGTTGCTGGAACTCACAACTCAATCAAGCCATGAGTCTAAGCCGCCAGCTAATGACTTGCATAATTGAGTGTAATTTATCACTTCTCAACTTTAAACTTTAGTCTAATTTTATTTATTTTGTTGATTTTAGACTTGACTTCTGTTATTTAAATTTTATTCCAGATTTGAAGAAAATAAAGATTTATTCAAATAAAAGAAATGTGAAGCATCTAGAGAGAATATTTTTGGCCTTGGAAGTTGGCAAGAAACTGAGAAGGAGGCACGCACATAAGAAAAGAGGGGCTGAACTAAAAGTATCTTGGGCTGAAGAAGGGCTGAAAAATGTTTTGGGCTGAAAAGGTATTTTGGGCTGAAAAATAAAGGGCAACACATCTAAAGAAAAGAGAATGAGGCGCTGAAAAAGAAAGAAGAAAAGGAGGCGCTGAACAAAAAGAAAAGGTGCGC